>MNCI01017665.1:0-10299 GCA_015680685.1 Gnetum montanum
ATCTTGATCTTACTACTTCATAGTAAGCCTTATGATGTATAAATATATGCTTTAGGAAAAGGTTTAGGTGGTATTATCATGCAAGATGGAAAAGTGATGGACTATGCTTCTCAATAGTTGAAAACTTATAAGACTATATATCTAACTCATGATTTAGAGCTTGGTTTCAACATCTTTTATCTTAATATTTGGAGACATTATCTACATGGTGAATATATTTTATTTTAATCAGATCATGAGAGTTTATAGTGTATTATCAATTAGTTATAATTGAACATGAAATAGAGGTGATGCATAGAGTTGTTGACAAATTTTGATTTCACAATATAAGATTATCCAGGCAAAGGGAACAAGGTAGTAGATGTACTATGTAAGTTAGTTGGAAATAGTATAGTTTAGCAATCATAACTAGTCTAAAAAATGAGATAACTTCTCAAAAATGTTAAAGCTAGGTAATGAAGGCTACAATAGTTGATCCATTGAAATGAAGTGAAACCTTTGAAATAGCTAAGACATGCTTCTATCCATATTGAGGTCAATTGAAATATATTGATACATTGAAATGAAAAATTGAAATATTGAAATTATAAAATAACATATTGAAATGTTATTATAAATTGAAATACTAATATGATATAAGATTGACTGAAATATCCAATTAAAATAGCCAATGAGAGAGACTAACAAAAGCAATCATGAGAGAGATGCACAACAAAAATGTTGAGGTAAAACACACAAATTACCTCTTGAGGAGATGCTACCAAAGCATTCTTTACTCTACTTCACATACCAAGGGATACATTTTTCATCTTGCATCTTGAGGAGGTGTTGCCAAATAATTCTTTACTTTATTCCACACATAAAGGAGGAGTTCCTTAGATTCCCTTAATTTGCTTATGAATAGAGGGAGGTGATCATAAGCATACTCTACCTCTCTCAAATCTCTCTATTCTTCCTTTCACATTCAAATTAAGATAGAAGAATAATAATAGCATGGAGTTAAGAAAAAAATAAAATAAAGAGGATGGATGGAGATGGATCTACAACAAAAAAAAATGATAGTTTGAAGGTAAAGGCACTTAAGAGGATTTTCCACCTCTCTCTTTTCTCTCCTCTTGACACAATGCTCTCTTGGATGAATATCTTTCTCCTTTTTATTGATTATTCAATTGTGGCCACATACTTGTTATATAGCTTTTGAAAGATTATGATTAGCATAACCATGATTTGATTATTTGACTCATGGAGTTTAGGTAAGGATGAAATGATGATTAGACAATCCATGTAGTTAACACATATTAAAGGAGATTAGGTGGAACTTAGGTAAGGGTTAGAAAATCCATGTGACCCTAACACATATCTACATGGATGAGGTTAGGTAAGGATTAGGTGGATGTTAGGTGATCCATGTAGTTAACAACTATCAATTCCTCTGAATCCATCTACTACATGAATATGCACATGGATGCATATTTTACTATGAATATGGAAAGAAGATGTTGAAACCTTATTCTACATGTGCTCTTCTTTTTCTTGAAATTTTCTTTCTTCTTAAGAGTTCATTCCTCCATATTTTTTTATTTTTATGGAGTCTTTTGTGGTTCCACTTTCTTATACAATTTTTATTATTTTGAATACAACATAGGAATTGGGGTGACATCAAATGTAGATCACCCTCATTTGTGAAAATCCCTTCTTCAATGTGTATTTTTTGGAGCCTTATTTGCCTTCCTTAGCTAGTATTCATGATTATTGAAGAAGTATCCCTCCTTTAAATGATGTCTCTCCTTTACATTTCTCCTCCTAGCCTAGATATTTTAATTTTTTAATTTTTGTGCCTCTTAATTTTTTTAGGCTCTTTGGGCTTTTAAGAGCCTACATTGTGGACCTTAATATAGGAATGTGGCCATACTTGGGACTTTTAAACCTCTTTGATCTCTATCCATCTCTTGTACTTTTTCAATTTTTAATTTCTTAAAATGGTAAGAAATTTATGCCATCATGGACATTAAACTAGGCTTACAATAATGAGGATATTGGAAGAGAGAAATAAAGTCCTAAAAAAATACAAATTAAGGACTACAACATAGACAATGAGGGTAGGCTAATATATTAGCCATCATTTATGGATTAAAAACAAAAAAATCAAAGGCTATCCAGCAATTATTTATTGCTTAAAACAAAAAATCATAGGCCTTCAAACACAAACAATATGGTCTTAAACTAAGCTTCGTCTTTAGATGTAAAAATCCTCCAAGTGATTCTTTGATACCCAACCTTTGATGCATGGAACCTCCTTGAAATATTTAACCTTTAATGAAGTTCTCTAACTCTCAAGATTAGAATACTATCCTCCAATACCAATTTTCAAAGCTAGCTAGTGGAAGCTATAGTAGTTGATCCATTGAAATGAAATGAAACATTTAAAATAGCTAAAACATACTGATATGCATATTGAAATCAACTAAAATAAATTGATACATTTAAATGAAAATCTAAAATATTTTAATTAGAAATTAAAATATTGAAATGCTAATATAAACTGCAACACTTATATGATATAAGATAGGCTAAACTCTTTAATTAAAATAGCCAATAAAAGAGACTAACAAAAGTAATCATGAGAGAGATGCATAAAAAACAATTTGAGGTAAAAAACACAAATTTCCTCTCGAGGAGATGCTACCAAAGCACTCTTTAATCTACTCCACATATAATGGAGGATTTCTTCATCTTACATCTTGAGAAGGTTATGCCAAAGCACTCTTTACTCTACTCCACACATAAGAGAGAAATTCCTAAGATTCTATTAATTTTCTTATGAATAAAGGGAGGTGATTAGAAGAAAATACTAGCTCTCTTGACTCTATTCTTCTTCTCATAATCAACATGAGATAGAAAAATAACAATAGCATGGAGATAAGCAACACAACAATAAAGAAGATGGATGGATATGGATCTACAATAATAAAATGATAGTTTGAAGGTGGGGATGCTTAAGAGCATACTCCACCTCTTGGGGAGTTTTCACCTCTCTTTTTCTCTCCTCTTAACACAATCCTCTCTTTAATCAATATCTTTCTCTTTATTTTAGTTGTTGGACAATGGCCACATATTTGTTATAAAGCTTTTGGAAGAGTGTGGTAGGCATAACCATGATTTGGTTATTTGAAAAATGGAGGTTAGGTAAGGATTAGGTAACCGATGTGGTTGACATATTAAAGAATATTAGGTGGAAGTTAGGTATAGATTAGGTAATCCATGTGATCCTAATGTATCTATACATGGAGGAGGTTAAGTGAGGATTAGGTGGATGTTAGGTGGCCCATGTATTTGACAACTACAAATTCGACCTAATCCATCTACTACATGAACATGCATATGGATGCATACTCTAGTATGAATATGGAAAGAAGACTTTGAAACCTCCTTCTTCATGTTCTTTCCTTCTTCCTTTTTGAAATTTTCTTCTCTTTTTTGAGAGGTCATTCCTTCATTTTTTTTATTTTTATGGAGTCTTTTATGGTTTCTCTTCCTTATACAATTTTTATTATTTTGAATACATCAAGGAAAATGGGGTGACATCAAATGTACATCACCCTTATTTATGAAAATTCCTCATTTGATGTGTATTTGATGAAGCCTCAATTTCCTTCCTTAGCTTGATGATGCATTTTGATTTAAGTTGTTTATATAAGTAATGCCTTTATTGCAAGCTTAGGAAGATGTTATAGTGTCCTAGATATAAGGTATTTTATACATAAGCATGTAGTACTGATTATTTGTATGTGGGCATCAAATTTTGTTGTCCAATATGAAGAATATGCTAAACTTCCATCTTTTGTTAAGTTATTAAGCAACTTGGATAGATAACTCATAAGACAAATTTTTCCTTCTCTAACAAGAATATTATTAACTTAAAAATTCAAATTAGTTTCAACAAAAAGATTATAGTTAATGGTAAAAATTCTTGATGTAAAATCATAAACAAGAAATGATGTGAGGATCTTCCACAAGCACTACCACATTCTTGCTTTGATACAAATATTAGTATTAAGCATATCTCTCTTTGTTGAATCCTTTTGGTATTTTATGTTTAAGCATGGATGTTCAAAAGTGATGTAAATTTTGTTAGAACTAGGACCTTCCTCTCTACTAACAATTAATTTTCTTCACATATATTTTTAAAGTATCAATAATAAGGCTATACATCTAAGTAGATAGTTCTAAAAAAAAAAATTCTTTGTATATATATATTTATTGATGTTTACTCAATGTCAAGATTGTGATGTACCTTAAATTTTATTTTCTCATTACAATATTTTTTTAAGGTTTGATATTTAAATGAAATTTCACATAGTATACTAATCATTGCACTACATAAAGCCTAGTACATATGATACACATGATTAATTATATAGTTAAGGTATTGTAAAAGAGCCCAAAAGGATTTGGTAATAGCTAATAAGAATAATAGTTAGCCCTTTTATATTTTTAATAGATTAATATAAATATTTTTTATGATTTTTTAAATTGTACTGATAATTGAATCTTGAAAGGAAAAAGGATGCATCAAAAACAATCCTTATGTAAAAATGCAAGTGGCATTGTGTCTTTTCAAGGGAAACAACACTTGTAAAATGGAGTGAGAGAGAAATAAGGAGATAAATAAGAAAGTAACTTATGAACTTTTTCACATCTTTAAACTACAAAGGTACATAGATGTTTATAAAGATCTCAGGTAAGTTGCTTCCATCAAGGTAACCCTTACACAAGACACCATACACTTTTAACTTAGTTTTCATAACCAATAGAAGACATATTTATATAAATAGATCCAAGGTTACGGAGTCAACTCATAATTAACTCAAGCATATATTCACTCCTTCTTTTACAAAAAATTTTAGATACTTAATCCTTTTCTTTTTTAATTTTAAAAAATATAAAACTAAATAAATAGTAAAAGAGAAAAGGAAAGTTCAACATAAGTTAAGTACAAATTTTTTCTTCACATCTTTAGCATTTTTTCCTCTAGACACTCTTGTATGATTTGTTAACTTGACTCTCAATGAAGTCTCAAAGAGCTATATGATTTTCTTAAAATGCCTAGTATAATGCTATAACAAAAAAACCTTGTATGATTTGTTATAGCTAATTAATGCAACAAAAAAAAAACCCTATATGATTTGTTTTTGACACCCCTATTTGTGCTTGGACAATTTGTAAAGTCTATCTTTTGTTTTAGATATGTAATGCAACAAAATAAATCCCTATATGATTTGTTTTAGATTCTTGGGAAATTTATGAAGTCTATTTCTTATTTTAGATTTTTTTTAGACATGTAATATGACAACAAAACACCCTGTATGATTTGTTTGAGATACCTTCATTGGTGCTTGGTTAATTTATAAAGTCTACCTTTTCTTTTAGATGGCTAATTTAATGCTATAGCAAAAAAACCTTATATGATTTATTTTAGATATGTAATACAATAGAAAAAAGTACTACATGATTTGTTTTGGATGCCCCCATTGGTTCTTGACTAATTTGAAAAGTCTATCTTTATTTTTCATAAAAATATAATATCTATCCAATACATATAATAATGATTCTTTTTTTAAACTTAATAAAAATAAAAACTTCATCTCATTTCATTTCATTTTTCTTTATGTGTTATTGTTGGCATCAACATCACCCATGAATGGGATCTTATCCTTTAGATTCATTGATCAATCCATATCCAAATCCTGTAACTTAATTGAGCATTCAAAATAACATAAAAAAATCATAATTAAAAATCAAATCTAGTTTACTAGTAGTTGCAAATCAAACCACACCAATGCCCCTCACTCACCTACCATGCACCGCAATTCTACCTCTACCTTAGTTGTAGAAACTCTCCACCATTTTTCTCATCATGTAACCCTCATGGCCTCCTATCTTGCCATCCATCTTTAGTCACCTTGGCCATTTGTTCCACCTACTATTATGCCTATTCCCTATGCATTATTGTTTTTTGCCCCTATGCCTATGCCTTCTGTTGCCCCATATCCGTTCTTCCTTTCCATACTAGTGTTGTTGTTTCTACACGTAACTCACTCCCTAGTGTTGTACATGCAATTAGTTGTTTCTTGGATACTTCTTTCTATTGCTGCTATTAGTCAAATACTGGATGATGTTTTTTTTAAGCTATCGATGCTACTTGTTGTAGCTACTATGTACTACCATCATGGCTACTTGCAGCCATTAATGAATCTACTAAGTTCTCTCTTTTCTCTACTTCATGTTATATTTTTTAATATCATGATCTTTCTAAGTTATTTCAACTTCCATATTTTTTTTGAAAATAATTTAATATTTTTGAATTTAGTGATATTTTTAAATAATTAATCACATCTTCTCTTTTGCTTGAGACTATTCTTGGGCTAGCCATGCCCATAAGTAAGATGCCCTAGGAAACAACCTTGCCAATTCATGCTCCATAAGGGGCGTTGTGCATTAGTTTTCCTCATGGCCCAAATTTCTGCATAAAACCCTCTCTAGTACTAGAAGGAGTGAAACCATTATAGTTGCCATCAACCAACTTTCATTCCTCTGCTATCTTGTTCTTAGTTTTGATTTCCTTTCATTTCTTCCTAATTTAATCAAAAAATCCAAAAAAATTAAAAATAAAGAAAATTATCTTCTATTTTCTACTTAGTTTATGATTGGACCTAGTGAAACTCTTAGGCCTCAAACTAGGAAAACAACAAGACAAAACTTCCTAGCCAATAATTTTCCAAATCATATTCTTACAAGACCTAAATCTAAACCCTCACATTCTTCAAACATGGAAAAACTTGCTACCCAACCTTTTGTTAACAATCCCTTTCACTTTCAAAACTTCAACCCAATTCCAAAACCTCTTCCATATGCTTTCCTTTCTTTTGATCTCTCTTATAATGATACTCATCAACATCTTCAGAATTTCAAGAAACTACTAGGCATCCACAACAAAGTTCAACATGATGTGGCCTATAGGTCTTTTGTCACCACCTTCTGAGGCACAAAAACTCAATGGTTTTTAACCCTTCCCAACTCATCAATATCAACTTGGAATGACTTCAATTCATGTTTCCTCTCTCAATTTAAAAAATTTACTGGCCCTGCTATAGCTTCTAGTACTTTTAACAACCTCTAAAAGCTTAGTGGAGAAACAATTAGAAATTGCAATTTAAGGTTCCTCCAACAATTATCATATGTTCATAATGAAATGTGACATAAGAAGAAGGAATCTAAAACTTTTTCCTATCAATCATTGATCCTTTCTTTGCATGCACAATCAAATTTGATCCTAATATGACCACCTTGTAAGGAGCCATGTCCAAAGCAATCAAACTTGAACAAGTCACTCTCACAAATTCTTTACACTCCCAATTCAAAACTCTTGGCTTTTTCCTAAATCTTTTTCAAAAAAATCCTCAAATCTTTAAATCTCTACTAAACATTAAAAGTCCAAATGCTTCCTCTTCTTTATTTTCTCAACACCTTGGCCTAAATGATGATCAATCGAAGGCCTTAATTAAATATATTATCAATACTTCTTCCATACCTTCTATCCCAAACCCTAAGATAACACAAAACTTCAACTTACTTAAAGTTGATGGTCAACCTCCAATGAATCAAGTCTTAACCATCCTACAAAAGCTTTCTAATGAAGTAATTAAAGTAAAACACAACAATGTTAAGACAAGAAATCAACATAACGAGGCAAGTGGAAACCTAGGAGAAGTAGCTCTTAGCATTTATTGTAGGTTACATAACACTAGACAACATTATGAGAAGTATTAACCTTAATTCTAAGCCTTATATGGGAAAATCACACAAGAATTACAGAACAACCAAAATGGAAAAGCCTGACTAATGGTTCTAGAAATCCCTAGTGAAACTGAAAATGAACTAGTAGCATCCTTTGAGCAAGTCATGATTAATGAACCTACCTTTGCAAATGCATGATTTAGGAAGATGAGTGACATCATGAAAAACTTTGGTAATCCAAAAGGAAACACATACATTGCTCCTAGAAAATAGAACCACAATAATACATTTCAACAACAAACACAACCTAGAACATCATTACAAATCAATAATTGTTCCAACCAAAACCAACCTAAGCCTAAGAGTGAGATGAAGACTTACAATCTTAGAAAAGATCTGAAAAGGTTATGGCCAACATATCCATGTATGAAATTTTCCAATTTAAGGAAGAAAAAGAAGCTATACATGGATTAATGACCAAATCTAGAGATAAAGGTAAGACCCCTACAAATGAAAAACACGTTCATTTCGTAGATGGTCCTAGAATCCTTTATATATCCATTCTTCACCAATAGGCAAAGAAGGATCAACCTCCTTTCCTAACCACTTTAGTTATACTAGGAAGGAATGTTCATAATTGTTTAATGAATTTAGGAGCTACTATGAATGTAATGCCTCTTAAGGTATGTAAAAATTTAATAGCACAAATGATTCCCCAAAAAAGAAGTGTTATCCAACTTGATAGTTCCAATGTTCATGTAGTAGGATCACTTAAAGATATACAAATTCTCCTAAGGAAATATCCTAATTTTTCATGTCACATAGACATCATGATAGTTAGTATAAAACCTACTTATGGTATGTTGCTTTCATGTACCGTTAGTGCCCAATTTGGATGTTTCTCTAGATTTGATTTCTTAGAATTCCTTATTCCAATCAAAGGAGGATTTGAACATGTAATAATTCCTAGGGAACATTTCCATCACCATGTCATCTCAAGCACTAATGAATCTCATGTCATATTAAGAGAACAAAGTGTAGACTTTGTGGGAGTCATTGATCTTAATTTTGGTGAATAGAAGCTAGATGAAAATTTAGATGTAATGAATCACTCCTTACCTAACATAAACCCCTATATTCATACTTATGCCACATATTATTAGGAATGTGAAAAATTAGGAATGCTCTATTCAAATAGGTAAATATTTACATTATGACAAAAAAGATATGTTAATTGCATTGCTACAGGAATTCGATGATGTTTTAGCCTAGTCCTATGAAGATTTAAAGGTTTATAATCCATTTATCATTAGCCACATAATAATAGTTAGGCTTGAAACTAAACCTTTTAGAAAAAAATTAAGAAAAGTCAATCTTAAAATTGAACCTTTAATGAAAGAGAAGATTGATAAACTCTTGAAATCTAAAATCATTTATCCAGTGAGACATTCTAGTTGGGTGTCAAACTTAGTTCTAGTATGTAAGAAATCTATAAAAATGCAATTGTGCATTAACTTTAGAAATTTTAATGCATCTTACATTAAAGATAATTATCCACTTTCACTTATGGAAGAGCTACTTCAAGCACTAAATGGTGCACAAATGTACTCATCCTTAGATGGATACTCAGGTTAGAACCAATTCTTATGAATAAGAAAGATCAACATAAAAAAACTTTTGTAATGAAATGGGGGACATTTCACTATGCCAAAATGCCTTTCGGATTATTGAATGCATGATCAGCTTTTCAACATGTTGTGGATAAAAATTTTGAAGGGATGAATAAGAAAAATATAGTTATCTATTTAGGTGACTTAACAGTTTTCTCATGTGATAGAGGAACCCATATTCAAGATCCTAAGAATGTATTTTTGAGGTGCAAATAATATGGTGTGACATTAGATGCTAAGAAGTCTATATTTGGTGTTCAAATTTGAAAATTCCTTGGTTACATAGTGACAAGAGAAGGTATTTCTATTGATCCTAAACATGTTAATGCTATCTTAGAAATTACTTATCCCTTATCCAAGAAATATTTAAGAGCTTTCTTTGGGAAGATTAACTTTATCAGGTACTTTATTCGTATCTTTTTTGAACTAGTAAGACCTCTTAACATCATTCAAAAGAAAGATGAGGACATTACATGGATTGCTGAATGAAAAGATGCTTTCTTAGCTATAAAAGAAGCTATGGTTGAAGCTCTTGTTTTAGTTGCTCCATGGTATGAAATTGATTTATTTATATATGCCTTTTTAAATGATCATATAATGGCTAGCATTTCAACTCAAGAGATAGCTAATCAAGAAGAAATCCCGATTGATTATATGTTCGATCCACTTAAAGATGATGAGTTAAGATACTCTCCTATAGGAAAACAACTATATGTAATAGTTAAAGCTCTAATTAAGTTTTTATTTTACATTTTAAAATTTATTATTATCATAATTATGTTAGATCTTGCTATTGTTGCCCTAGCAAAGCTCCAAGATCCTTCAGAAAAAA
>MNCI01017668.1:0-54660 GCA_015680685.1 Gnetum montanum
CATGAAAGGACATGTTGTAATAATAGACATGTTTCTTGAGATGATTTGTGGGGGTATGACTTAAGGTATTTATATGTAGGAATTAAAGATCATGCTAGGATAATGTTGTGGCATTAGTAAAGATAAGTAAGATATGCTAGGTAAAATAGGATAGGAAGGTAATTGGCCATCCCTTTTGGCTCATAATAAGCATTTTAAATAAGCAATATTTCTTAATAAATAATGTTTATTATACTTGATATTAGATCACTAGTATATGTATTTGAGTTGATTTCTATAATTTATATTATGTTATACCTCATTAGTAATATTTTTGTATGTCTTATTTTGTAGGACTAGAACAAGAACTAAATAATATTAGGTGAAATATTTGACTACACCATCCTATCTAAAATGTTTGAGTTAATAATTCTGCCATTACTACTATTTCTCCTACAGCTTTTTCTAGCCAATCTAGCTTTCACTTCATTAAAATAACATAGTTCATTAACATTCAAGTTCTTTTAGACTAAATTGTATGCACCGAAGTCATGATAGAGTACAACCAATTGATCAAATGGTGCTACTTAAAATTTCTACTTAATATGAAGTTGCTCTCTTCTAGGCTATTCAAGAAAACATCTTGTTCTCATCATGGATTTTAGTTCTTCAACTAAATCCTTAAACATGAAGGACCTTGAACTCTTGCAGCTTTGGTGATGAGCGGCTAGGTACCCCTACACCCAACCATACGAATCACGGGCATTCACACGCGACTCGATTGAATTCCATAGACTATAAGCACTTTGCATACACCATACCCTAAACAGAAAAACCTTGGGTTAGAACGGTTGTTGTCTTTCCAACCTCACTTGTGATGTTCTAGTGGCGATGGTTAAGTAAGATTGATGGCTTTTTACTTTATCTTTTGGTGTCTAATTAAGGTATGGAAAGTAAGGAATGAAATATTATCTAATCTATAATTATCCTAATCTATATCTTAACTATTCCTAGCATAAGTATCTAATCCCATCTTCCAAGCATGTCTTGAGCATCCCCTAACCACTACTGGGTTACTAGACATTAAGCGGAACTGGGTTGCCAAGCGTTGGGTTTACTTTCGAGATGGTCATACTTATGGTTTCTATGAACTATGAACGAGCGATAGCAATTAAAATAATAACAAGAGAAATTTAAGTAATTATCAAAGCATAAAAATATTAAGCTATTAAATGCATTAAATGACTAAGTCCAAATGCTTCAAGGAATGCTTGAAAGCTCATCTTTATTTCTGTTCATGCTAATGGGCTCAGATACATCAACGCTCAAATAAAGAGCTGGACACCTTTCTTACACCTACTATGGGCACTTGGAAAATATTCTAAATCTCATGGGAACAAACTACAAGAGCTTCACTACAACTGACAAAAATGTACCTAAGTGAGGTGGAAGCCCTCTTATTTATAGGTTGGAATAGGCTTTGCGTAAACGGGGCCACATCGATGCATGGAAGGATGTGTCGACAGGGTCGCATTGACGCGACCGCATATACACAGCCTAGTCAATGCATTGACTAATGACACTTCATCATACCCCCACAACTGAGTAAAAACTCATTCTCAAGTTACTCTACAATTTGGAAGGTATGGGTTTTTATTTACAACACACATGACTTGACGCACACACATGACACAACATCAATTTTACCAAGTGCTTGAGTGTACAAAGAAGGAAAAATTACAAAAATTGTGATGCTTAGAGACAAAATTGAACATTCTGCCGATCTTGGAGTCTCTGCCATGTAGAAGGATGCAAAAATTACCGAAGAAGATCACATCGTCCCTAGTGGCATTGGTTCTGATAGACTTTCACCAGCCTTTGGCCCATGCAACGGTGGTGGCACGAATGATGGTTGTCCCGTAGCAGCTACAACTTCTAGAGGTAAGCAGAAAGCCTCTACAAGGGCCCTCATTTTTTCCTCCTTACTTCTAGGATCATTCACCATCCAAGCAGCTTCACCAATGTGGGTTGGGAATGGAACCTCCCAAGGGCACGATAACGTGGGGAAGAGTTCTTTCAAGTTGACAAACCAGGCTATGAACTATTTTCGTTTGATGTCAAACGTTCGAATTGATGTCTGCAGCTATTGGTAGTTAATCATTCGATGGGCCAGGTTCTCCATGACCATATGTTATCCTTCAAATCACGTGCAGAGAACCTTGAGTTTCACGTTTGTTGCTTCCAATTTTTTCTTTGGTTCTTTGTGCACTTGGAACTCGTCCTCATATAGAGAATATGAGGTGACCACTTGTTTCTCTAATTTAGACCACAGTCTTTCGACTATGAGCATAGCCAGGTTTGCATAGAGAAGGTTGGCAAGCTCCATATATTCCATCATTTCCTCAATCTGCAACTCTTTGAGGTGGATTTCAGCTTGATTATAGGCATTCAACCCATCAAAGATAGGTTGCCATACCTTGCCTCCCTCTCAGAGCTATTGGAGCGCTTGGTTCATCTTAGCCTTTGTGACTTGAATCTATTTTTCATTTACTTCTTTTTGCAATCCCACTTGGTCCCTATAATGATTCTTGACTTTTTCAAATTTCAGAGCCTTGTTCTTCTAAGAGAAAATTTTGATGGCAGATTTCTGTCACAAAGTTTAAACCTCCTTAATGGATAGATTTTGATTCTTAGCAGCCAACCTTCTCACGTCAGCATTCACCCTGGCTAACTCTTCCTGCTATTGGTGAATAAAAGTTTTCATGTGCTCATTTTTAGCACCAACATTACATAAGCAATGGACCTCCATAGTTAACCTGACATTCTCATGATGAACCTCTAACAAGTTCTTGTCTAAATGATATGTCTGAGCATCTGCCAAGGACTTATCAAAGATTGCCGACTCTCACGTCTCCTTAACTATATGAAGTTTAACCTAAAGCTGTTGAAAAGCTTCATCTTTGGTGAGCTCATGGTTGAGGAGTGCTGGATCGGCAAGTTGGGTTCTTAATTGGGCTACTTCTATTGCCAAGTGTTGACAAGTGGCTTGAGTAGCTTCAAGTTGCCCTTCTAAAATGAGGCTCTTACCCCTTTTCAAGAGCAGCTCCAAATGGGTTGCAGTGATGTTATCTAGAAGGTCAAAGACATTTGGAAGAAGTTGCCCAGTTCCCACTAGTTGATCCAACAATTCCTCATGTTGTGCTACATCAACTTTTCTATGTGAAGTTCTGATGGATGTCTGTACATTTTGAAGTCCATGTACGTCTGGTACAAGTGCCGCTGATGCATTGAGAACCATAGCAATTGTATCAGCAACCACTTTGACTGCAATCTCTTGTCCTTGGTGCTGCATCACTAGGACTATCACCCCTTCACCATCTTCCAAGCCTATTGAGAAGGTAGCAGCATTCCCTAAAATTTCAAGAAATAGTTGTTGGGTTGATATTGTTACCTCTTGGATGCTAGGATCTATTCTTGCTAACACGTGTGTTCGGGCGGTGCAGAACATTGGCCCTGCTCTTTTTAACAAACTGAATGATTGAGCCACTTGCTCCAAGTGGCTTATTGCAAGGTGATAAACCAAAGGGTCTTCCCCTCCACCAGTCCTACCAGATTGCTCTTGCTAGCTCAAGAGCAATTGTCAGATTTCGCAGATGTGTTCTGCAATAGTCTACGAACCTGACCTTGTCATTTTTGTAGGTGGTGGAGGTGGTTTCTACTCTACCTCTATCTGTGTACTGGTGGTAGGAGTCCTATCCTTCATCATTTCATGCCATGAGGCAATTGGGGCATGTCGAAGTGTATAATTGGTGTAGCATGCTATCCTTGCCCATTTGCACAATTTTCTAATTAGGTAGGGGAAGGGGAGAGCTCACCTTCCATGTTCGCTTTCAGCGAACCTATTTTCAATTTTCAAGAATAATAATTGTGGAAGACTCATTGGAAATTTTTTACTCAAGTAGAACATGCATGAGCAGAGAAGGCTGTGATTTTGCTGGGTCTTACCATTGGGTTTAGATGGTAAGACACGATCCTTGAATACACTCTCTCCACTGTGGTTAGAGTGCCGAACTCCTTGCGATCTACCCCATAGCACTGCCAGATCCACTCCCCTTTTACCTTAGGGTCTACTTATTTTGGAATCTTCACCACATCTATTCTAGTCTCTGGCAACCCCAGAGCTTGCACTATTGCCTTTGCAGAGTAAGAGACATAAATGTCCTTAATCCTTACTCTGGACCCCAGTTGCCGATTTGTCTAGAAGAGATAGGTTTCTCCTAGGTACCATTCACCACTGGTTGTGATGATCAACCACATAGGGGAAGTTTGCAATTGAAGTCTCACATATTCTGGTGCATTTTTGAGAAATGGTCCAAATTTTAGCTCTTGTAGGACCATTCGTTGCACTTCTCATGGCTTGATAGCATCAAGACAAGCTTGGGTCAAGGTGACCTCAAGCCATGATGCTATCCTCGGAGCTTCATCTCCCTATGATTGCTCACTGGGCATCTCCTCTTCAAAAATTTGATGGACAGATTCCACATCAAGTTCTTCATGGAGGGGGCTAGTTTTATGAGAGCCCTCCACATGCTTTGGTTGCTGCATGCCACGTCCCTTCCCATTCATGGATGCTTGTCCCTCAGTTGTGATGGTCCTTTGCCCCTTGGATGCCTTAGTTTGGGTGCCATCTACAATCAAACATAACCACCCATTATATTTTGCATAAGTAGCTCAAAATGGTCCTTATACACCTTTTCAGTTTGACTAAGTTATGTTGTTGGCATGGGCATTCCATTAAGTCCCCCAGAGTATTAATTCATGGGTTAGAGCCAAAAATAACAAAGGATGAGTTGGAGTTTAAATGGTTGTTTTTGTTTCTTTCCTTAGAGGTTCGAAGTCTTAATTAACTAATTAATTAATTAATTAATTAATTACACATAGAATTCACCCCCCCCCACAACTAAGTGCATACCTCTGAGTGCTTAAGAGGGCAAGGATTGGTTGATGCGGACGCTCAAGAGAATGTAGGTGCTTGGGATCAAGTTAGGCAGAGAAAATTGGCATATATATAGGGGTTGGGTGCTGCATCGATGGGGTTGGGTATACGCAGGGGGCTGCGTATATGGGACCCCGTATACGTAGGGGGTCGCACCCATTGACCAATGTTGACCAGCCCAGAAAAAGCACAAAAAGATGAATTTAAAATGCCAAATTTGGACAGTTGAAGAGCATGAGGGGTTGGGAACATGACTGAGGACAAGAGGAAGGGAATTCAAGCTAGAAAAAGAGTCAATGGTAGGAGAACATGGTGAGAAAGGACTCCGCGGGAAAGAAATCGAGTGATGGATAACATGGAAACCAGCCAACAACAAATCGAGAGGATGGGAGACTAAAAAACGACATCGAGAATATGCAAGTAGGTCCTCCCCATAGTAGGTGGTAGCCTTCTTAGCCCTTACATATCCCCAACACTGGGGTCCATGGGCCCTAGGGCTAAGGAATGGTGATTGCAAGTTAAGACGCCCATACATGAGAACCTACCGCGGCATGAGAAGTTCAAAAGAATCACGACAAACGATCAAAACATAAGACCAGTAGTGAGGTGAGTCATGGAGAGAAATAGATGAAGAGAAAGGAGTGAGAGTGGAATTTCAATTATCAATCACATGAAACCCCATGTGAAGTTGTGGTTAAGTGACCTAATAGGACTTTGCCCAAGTTCAGACCCAGAACCATCCACATCCAGTGACATCGCAACAACATGCAAAGACCCATCCACCCCCCAAGTGGATAGGAATGCACCCATAGAGAACCACCACTTCAACAGATGTGAGAGGAAGGAAGTGAAATGGGACTAAGTTAGAGGGAATGAAGGAAGTCTCATAACTAGTTCTTGTGGCCCATGAGAGGTGGTCTAAGGGGTGTGCTTTGAATTCCCACATGGTTAAGATATTATTCTTGTGTTTTCTTTTATTTTGTGGGAACCACACCATGCAAAGACCCATGCTTATGTGCATGCATTTGACTAAGGGATGTGCTTTGAATCCTCATTTTTTTTCTTTTTTTTTTTGATGAGGACTGCACCATGCAAGGTCAAATTGCCAAGGGGATTCCTTGTAGAGAAGAACTTGGAGTGGGAAGAAATCCGTAAGGGCACTCCCACCACCCAAGGGGTAGAAGAGGATGATGAATGTTACATTCCCCTTGAAGTCACACCTGATTCAAACCATTGGGCCATCTTTGAGTCTAAGAATTACACAAGTCACACATTAATTACAATGTCTTTAAGTGAAAAGGGGTTGCATGTTTCCAAGAGTAGGAAAGCCATGGAGTGGATGAATGGGTGGATAACATGGACTCACTACTAATATTATGAGGTGAAAGTAGAGACAAAAATCCAAGAACAGCCATGCGAGGGTAGGAGTGAGGTAAAATAAGTGGCAATTTCCAATGACCCATTGCAACGAAGACCATTCGCACCAAACTTGATGACAATTAGACGATGTATTAGTGATCAACTGAAAATGAAACACACCCATACACATAAATAAACAACAAGGAAATCAAAAAATAATTTTAAAAAAGGAAAAATTAGCAAGAATTGGAAAATGTATGAACAATATTGAAAAACAAAAATGTGTAAAACAAAAAATTCCAAAAGTAGTGAGGGGTGTAGTAGAATGGGTTAGAATGGAGGACGGTGTCCCCCACGACTGGGTGGAAAGGAGGAGGTGCAAAAAATGAAGTGAGGCTACCTGGGTGATGATGAGGTGGTAGCATTGGTTAGATGGAGTTCATGGAAAGGTTTCAGTTGTTGTCAGTTGATCAACTATGTTCTTGTGGGATCCTCAAGTTTGTGGATAAGCAAGGCCCCATATGGAAAGGTTTCAGAGATAATGTAAGATCCCTCCCATAGTGTTTGAAACTTGGTCGATTGTGTTACATGTGTGGGGTTCCAATATAAAACCTTATCTCCACATTTGAATTTGACCTTTCGAATCCTAAGGTCATGATGGTTTTTGTTGTAGGCCTTGTGGATTTCGTTTGAAGATAGGGCCATTAATCAATTCTCATCTAGCACACTTAGGTTGATAAGTCATTCATGTTGTGCTAGTGGTAGGTCACGTCCTAAGTCACTAGTTGTGGATAGTGTCCAGAGTTCTACTTGGATTGGGAGTTTTGGTAGCTTACCGTACACTAACTCATAGGGAGAGTAACCTATAGGAAGCTTCCAAGTGGAGTGATAGGCTCAGAGGGCATCGTTATGTTTGGTGCTCCAATCCCTCCTATATTTGCTGATGGTTCAAGTAAGGATCCTAGTGATCTCCCTATTAGTGACTTGGGCCTGCCTGTTGGCTTGGGGGTGGTAAGGTGTGGTAAATTTATGGGTAACCCCCAAGTGTTGCATGAGTTTTTGAAAAGTGACACCTGTGAAATGAGTGCCATTATCTGAGATGAGTGCACGTGGCACTCCAAACCTGTTGATGATTTGTTGTTAAATAAATCATGTGGTGGTGTTTGAAGAACAGTCAACGATGGCTGCTACCTTTGTCCACTTTGTGCAGTAGTCCATGGCTATGATGATGTATGCCTTTTCATTGGATAGGGGTGTGATGGGCCTCATGAAGTTGATGTTCCAAATGTCAAAGGGCTCCAGTGGTTGGATCCACTTTTGAGGTCCCTCCATCCGTGCAGTCATCCCACCATCTCTCTGGCATCGTTCACAAGAGTAGAAAAACCATTGTGTGTCCCTAAAAATTGTGGGTCAATAATATCCTGCAAGCAGGATCTTAATGGCTGTGTGACGTCCAACATAGTGGCCCCCATAAGGACCCTCATGAGCATCTTGGAGAATGTGTAGTGTATCATCATTAGGAACACACCATCAAAATAGGCCATCTATGCACACCTTATAAAGGTGACCACTGACTTCCATGAAGTGCTTGGCCTTATGGAGAAACTGTTGTTTCTACTAATGGTCCCACTCCTTTGGCAATTCCTGAGTTGTGATGTAGGTGAGGATGTGGCTAAATCAAGGTGATGCCTTGGGCACCTATGAATCGACCACACCTGTGAAGATGAGTTCATCTAAAAATTGGTCAGAGAGGGGCTCCTTCTCTTCTGTGTCATCCCATCATAACTGAGACAAGTGGTCAGCAACCACATTCTCAGTCCCCTTCCAGTCTACCATGGTGAGGTCAAATTCCTGAAGAATAACAAGCCACTGGATGATGCAGGGGCTCACCGTTGGTTTGTTCATTAGGAACTGGATAGCACTGCGGTCAGTATGCACAAACAACTTGTATCCAAGCACATAGTGCTGGAATTTTTCCAAGGTGAACCTCTGCCATCAACTCCTTTTCAGTGGTGGTGTAGTTAAGATGAGCACCCACAATGCTATGGCTTGCACAGTGGATATAGTATGGACATTTTTGATCACCACATTATGTAAGCATGGGTCTCAAGGCATAATTAGATGCATCTGTCATGATGTGGAAGGGCTTGGACCAATCAGGTGCTCATAGAACTGGAGTTTCTATGAGTTTTTGTTTAAGAAATTGGAATGCAGATTCACATTCCTTGGTCCAGATGAACGGAGCATCTTTCTTTGTGAGTTCAACCAATGGCTTGGCGATCTTTGAAAAATTTTCAATGAAGCACCGATAGTAACCAATGTGGCCAAGGAATGACTGAACATCTTTTACAGTGCTTGGTTGTTGGGTGATTCCTTGGATGACCTTGATCTTTTCAGGATCCATGCTAATCTCTGTTGGTGAGATACAATGCCCTAACACAATGTCTTCTTAGACCATTAAGTGGATTTTCTACTAATTGAGCCATAGATTAGTGTCTACACATCTTTTTAGAACTTACTCAAGGTAGTCCAAGGCTTGCTCGAACGTGGCCCCATAGGTAGAGAAGTCATCCATGAAGACTTCTACCCCATTTCCAATTTGCTGCTGGAAGATGCTAAGGAAAAGGCGTTGAAAAGTGGTGGGCACATTACATAGGCCAAAAGGCATCTTCTTGTATGTGAAAGTCCCCCATGGACTTGTGACAGTTATTTTGGCCTAGTCCTATGGTGCAATTTCGATTTGGTTATAGCGACTATAACCGTCTAAAAAGCTGTAATAACGGTGCCCTGCAATGGTATCCAACACCTGGTCCACAAATGGGAGTGGGAAGTGATCTTTGAAGGTAGCCATGTTGAGTAATCAAAAATCTATATAGACCCTCCATTTGCCACCCTTCTTTGCCATAATAATGAGTGGGTTGACCCATTCGCTATTGACGATGGAATAGATAAACCCTACCTTTAGCAACTGCTCGATTTCATCTTTGACGACCTGCTTCAACTTGGGGTTCAATCACCTTTGTGGTTGTCGTCGTGGCTTCATGCAGGGGTCAATATAGATCCGATGTTGGTAGACTCTAGGATCAACTCTAGTTAACTCAGGATATGACCATGAAAATGCAGCATCCCATTTGTTTACCACCTTCAGTAACTTTTTCTTTTGTTTAGGAGCAACGGTGGCATTGATAATTATCGGCTTCTCTTTTGCAAAAATGCATATTCTAAGTGGGTTGGTAAGGACTTGAACTCCAGGGGCTCTTTTTTGAAGCTTTCAAGGATTTGTAGCTTTCCCCAATCATCATGGTCATCAATAGTGGAGACTTGTTGATGAACCTCTTCCATTTCATTGATGCTTTCTATGTAGGCTCGTACAAGTCCCTCAGATGGTTCCATGCACAATGTGTTGCTAGTAGGATTAGCTGTCAGCCACTGGGTGCCCTCTTGGTTGGTGGCTGCTACGTACAGGCACTGTTGAACTGGTGATTCTTTGGTACACCGACTACATGCTTGGATGGATTTCCACTTAGCAGACCATAATTGCTGCACATAGTTGCACGTTGAGTCACTATACACAATGCATAGAATGTGCTTCTTCTTGATCTTTCCAAAAGGATTTTCCTTTGAAATTTCAAGGGAAAGATCTCAGAGTCCTAGTCTTGCATCCACCGTGCTCAGATAGGCTCTTCCCATTATGATTTGGAAGTTCCTCTTACAATTCTCTACACAGATGACAAGGAAATTAGTAGGATAAGACCACCCACAAATAGTGATCACAATGTCCTCCACCAATCCCAAAGGAATGGTGATGGATTGGTCTGCTAGCTTGAGTCGAATGTTGCTCTTCTTTAATGAGGATAGGTTCCAGTTCTTGTACATGTAATGTGAAATCAAATTGACACCTGACCCTAAATCCAGAAGAGCTTTATATGGCTCAGTCCCTACCACCTACAGATAGATGAGGGGACTTCCTAGATCAGTCAATTTTTGGGAAAGATGCCCTGCCTTTGTCCAGTCGGTCATGACATATGTGAGCATGATTGTTTGTATGTTGGAGGATGTTTGGTTTGAAGGCTGCTAGAGCGGTGGAATAATGGAGGCACTTTGAGGTTCAGAGGCATTGGCCACAAGTGTATGTGAGGGTATGTTTAGATTATTAGGCTAGAAAAAAGGACATTTTCATGGTTTGGGTTCCGGTCCACTCAGCTGAGGTGCCAGTTGTAGGTTGATAGCCCTCATAGCATTGCGTTGTTGTGGCTATGGTGGTATCTCCCCCTGCATAGGTGGAGCAGGTGGTAGTTGAGTGGGATGTTGTGGAGGAGTGGCAAGAGAAGGTGATGGAGGATAGTAGAGATGTGGGCTTTCCCCCTAGGTGATGGAGATTATGGTCAAAAATATTCTAGGGGGTGGTAATAATTCTAAAATGTGGCATGACTGAAAGAGTCCCGTGGAGAGACTGGTTGCATAACGTAGTACCCATATGGATATGACTATCAGTAAGGGTACTGCTACCTTGGAGGTGGCATCCCCCACGCTTGTGGATGCTGCCACTACTGGAAGTATTCATATGGTTGCAGTGGTGCTCCACTTGGATAATACCCTTGCTTCTGGTGGAACTACCTTGGGTTGCCTTGTGGGTAAGGCAACCTTTGAGGTGTTTTCCTCTTCGCCAAGCAAGGATTCAATGCGTATACCTCAGACTCTTGAAGATGTAACACCATAGGACAACACCCCTTAGGATGTTCGTATTGGCATATGCCACATTCATCATCCTCCTTTGTGTTAGAGTCTATAACCTGTTCTACTATAGCAACTTTGGCTTGACCCTTATGCTGGGCACATTTAGCTTCCTTCTTCCTACACTGTTCACGATCATTACCTTGTTCTCTGGACTCTTCTGCAATTTTCAGCATACTTTGGAGTTTTTCATCCAAAGAGTCCCACATCTTATCAATCTTTGCCAATATTTCATATGAAAATTTTTGTAAGGGCAAGGTTTTTTGGTTCACCACTACTTTCAGTGGTGATTCCTCCTCATCTTCACAAAATTAGACTTCCCTCTTTCTAATAGAAAGGTCCTAATTAAACTCTTTTGCACTCTCCTTCTTTCTGAGTTCCCCCTCTTCTTTGGCCCTGAGTTCGAATAATCTTCCCTGGGCATACACACCAAGGGTCTTCCTAGTTTCAAAGCAGAGCCCATCAATGATATGGCAAAGTTGTGCTTGCTGAGAATAGCCATGACCATGGCATCAGTGTAGCACTAAATAGTATCTGCTCATGGCTGCATCCAAGGGTTCATGATTACCTTGCTTCCACCCTTGGATCTGACATCTTAGGTCCAACACCCTGGAGTAAGTTTGATACTTTTCATTAAAAATTTCAAGCATCATACTCCATCTTCTAATTGATTCTAGCTCCAAAGATCGGTACCAACTTTCAACTTCCTTGATGAGTGTGCAAGGGAACAACTTAAGCTTTTGCCAATCATTGTCAATGTTTTGTAGGGTGCAAGCATCATGAAATGCTTGCAAGTGAGTTTGTGGATTACAATTGTATCCCCCTTCAAATCTGGGGATGTTGTTCATGTCAATGCATTTGATCTGGCTATCCTTTATGTGCCTGCTAGGTATCTGAATTGCTTCGGTGATATGGAGCATGCTCCAAGTAGCCAATAATGGCTCATCCGAGTCATAGTCCTGTTGAGCACCATGATGTCTATGATGGTTTCAGCTACCCCTCCTTTCATGATGGTGAGCCTCATGGGATTGGTTGTGTGTTTCCCCACCCTGGTCCCTTTGATCATTACGACCACCACCTCCTCGCACATTTCTACCATGGTTATGGTCAGAGTCTGAACTGGGTGATGGTAGAGGGGAGAGAGAGGATGTAGAAGAAGGAGAGGAGTCACCACTGCTTCAGTGTTAATCTCCCCCTTTGCTTTGATGATGGCCTTGATCATCTTGCCCATCCTTGCTACATGATCCTCCATCCCCTTGATGATCTTGGTCACGTGGAGGCTTGTTTTGGATGATGGACTGAATGATCCACTGTCCTAGAGGAATTTTGGCCAAATGGGAATCATGAAAGATAGGTTCCCCATCATCCTACAACCCTTGCAAGAATAACGGGTTACTAAACTATTTCCCCTTCATGTGTTCATATTGTTCTACCTGCTTTTGGTCTTGTGCTTGTTGGGCCTTAGTGGGATGATAGTCCCAGTAGTCATGGTCCTCCATGATGTATTCCACACTGCGGTCTTGGATGCCTAGTCTGGCAAGATTTTGGAAAGAGCATTCTAGGGGCCGATCGGTCGGGTGGTAGTATGATGTTGCCTTCCATGTCCCACCATCGTAGATGCTCATCTTGATGTAGGAATGTGAAGTTAGGAACATATTCATCGGGATGCTTGTATACCACTTGAAATTCTTGTGGCACTGGTGGGTTGGATGCATCTTGCGTGTGAGAAAAAGACATGTTGGATGTTAGATGATCCATTTAATTGGTGTACCTTACTTTTTACTTTAATTCGCCTAGCATGCATAAATGTTACTATCCTGGGTCTGTCCCAACGATGTGAATAATAATTTTGCTAAGGTTAAATGGAGCATGTAAGACTAATAGTCCTTGGTAATGGCACCAATGATGAGCATCTAGGTACCCCTATGTCCAATCATACAAATCACGGGCATTCACATGTGACTCAGTCGAATTCCATATATTGTAAGCACTTTGCATACACTAGACCCTAACCAGCAAAACCTTGTGTTAGAACAGTCATTGTCTTCCCAACCTCACTTGTGATGTTCTAGTGGTGATGGTTAAGTAAGATTGAGGAAACTGATTTTTATGGCTTTTTACTTTATCTTTTGGCATCTAATTAAGGTATGGAAAGTAAAGAATGAAATACTATCTAATCTATAATTATCCTAATCTATATCTTAACTATTCCTAGCATAAGTATCTGATCCCATCTTCTGGGTACGTCCTGAGCATCCCCTAACCACTACTGGGTTACTAGAAGTTAAGCATCACTAGGTTGCTAAGCGTTGGGTTTACGTTCGAGATGGTCGTACTTATGGTTTCTATGAACTATGAACGAGCGATAGCGATTAAAATAATAATAAGAGAAATTTAAGTAATTATCAAAGCATAAAAATATTAAGCTATTAAATGCATTAAATGACTAAGTCCAAATGCTGCAAGGAATGCTTAAAAGCTCGTCTTTATTGCCGTTCATGCCAATGGGCTCAGATACATCAACACTCAAATAAAGTGCTAGACACCTTTCTTACACCTACTGTGGGTAGTTGGAAAATATTCTAACTCTCACAGGAACAAACTATAAGAGCTTTGCTACAACTGAAAAAAAGGTACCTAAGTGAGGTGGAAGCCTTCCTATTTATAGGCCGGAATAGGCTTTGTGTAAACAGGGCCACGTCGATGCATGGAAGGATGCGTTGATGCGACCGTGTATATGCAGCCCCATATATGTGGCCTAGTCGACACATCGACTAATGACACTTCATCATTTGGTAACAAGATCCATGCCTAGCAAATGTCTTCTTCAAATCTATCATCTGTTAGAGAAACTTTCAAATTGTGGAGGTTCTTGATGTTACAGCAGATTTTGTTATGAAGTTTAGACTTTTTAGTCTTCAAACTATTGGCTTTCACTGACACATACAAATTTAAGGGTTTCTAATTTTTTCTGTCTAACATGTGCTTACTTTTCTCTTTCAACAATGATCATGTTTTTCCTCTAAATTATTTACTATCATCCCTATTTTTGTCATGCATCTAGCTTCAAAGGCACATTGGTGAGGGATGAAATTCCCTAAAAGTGCTTTGTGCTACTTCCAATGTCTATCATTTTTGCCTTATTTGCAGTTTATTTTTAGTAGTTTCTTCAATGTTTTGTAGTATCTTTACCTTTTTTAAATTTTGTTCAATCTTTGCGAATTCTCTTTAGTCATTGTATGCAATCCACATAAAAATTAGAATGTATTTTAAAGTTTAGTTTCATTGAGACATGAAATGAATGTAGTTAGTGGTATTAGTATCTAACACAATTATACAAAATGAGTGTTTACTAATTCTTTAGTATTATTCAAAAAATAAATAAAGATGTGTGATTGAGTTNTCTCATTGACATGGAACTTTTCAATCAAGAGTCTTACCACTAAGCTAATATCTCATTGTTGAAATTAGAACTTTGTAACTTGGTATTATCCCCTAGAATTTGCTTGACTATTTTTATTCATTTATATAAATATAAATAATAGAGATGCAATGATATTATTTTAAATTATTTTATGAACATTGAAATATACTTTAAATTTTAGTTTCATTGAGACATGGAATCAACATAGTTAATATTAGTATCTAATAAAAATACACAAAATGAATATTAACTAATCCATTTGTGATGAAGTCCAAGTTAGTCAACTATGTCAACACAACCTAGTCAATGCATTGGTGTATATGCATTAACACTAACCCTCCATAAGGCTATAAATATGTGAGCACCTACCATTTATTCAGCACCATTTGGTCAATAGTGTAGTCAAACTCTTGCAGTTTTCTTTCGTAATCTTAGTAAACAACCAATGAGTTCCCATGACATGGATTTGAGTCAATTGTATGACATCTTATTCGAGTGGCATTCTAGTTGGACACATTACATGAATGATAATAAGATCAAGATTGGTTCATATTCATTGTAGCACTTTGAGTTAGAATAGATTTACTTTCATTGTAATTTACTTTCTAAGTACTTAGTTAATATTTACATTTTTATGTACATTAATCAATTGGTGAAATCACCGCGACTAGATTCAAGCGTAAACATGTATTTACTTAGTAACCCCAATAACGTTAATGCTTGGTTCGCCTAGTAGCATAACACTTGGTAATTGCAGCAGTAGGTACATGAGTTTAGGATGTGTATAACAATCTGGGAATGAACACTCATCAACCTTAGGGCAGTATAGGATTTATCCTTTTGTTATTACTTAGATTAATTAAATAATTAGTTACAATGTTTTTATATAGCTTAACCATAGCTACACAACATCAATAATCATATGCCTTACTTTGGAATAAACTGTATGTGATTGATGAAGTGCTAAACGGTCGATGCGTTTACTAGGCCACGTATACGGGACCCCATATACACGGCTGTGTCAATGTGGCCCCGTCGATGCATCCTTCCATGTGTCGGCATGGCCCTGTTTATGTGGTGCCTATTTTGGCCTATAAATAAGTGGGCTCGTGCTACACTTAGGTACCTTTTTGTTAGTTGTAGCGAAGCTCTTGCAGTTTATTTCCATGAGAGTTAGAATATTTTCCAATTGCTCGTAGTAGGTGTAAGAAAGGTGTCCGACTCTTTATTCGAGTACTGATGTATCTGAGCCCATTGGCGTAAACAACAATAAAGACTAGCTTTTCAAGCATTCCTTGCAGCATTTGGACTTAGTCATTTAATGCATTTAATAATTTAATATTTTTATGCTTTGATAATTACTTAAGTTTCCGTTGTTGTTATTTCCATCACTTTCACTCTTTTATAGTTTATAAAACCGTAAGTACAACCATCTTGAACGTGAACCTAGCACTTGGCAACCCAGTGATGCTTAACGTCTGGTAACCCAGTACTGGTTAGGGGATGCTCAGGATGTACCTGGAAGATGGGATCAAATACTTATGCTAGGGATAGTTAAGATATAGATTTGGATAATTATAGATTACATAATATTCTAGCCTTAATTAGACGCCAAGAGATAAAGTAAAAAGCCATAAAAATCATGTGCCTCAATCTCACTTAACCATCGCGATCAGAACATCACAAGTGAGTTTGGGAAGATAGCGACTATTCTAATGCAAGGTTTTGTTGGTTAGGGTCTAGTGTATGAAAAGTGCTTATAGTCTACGGAATTTGATCGAGTCATGTGTGAACGCTCGTGATTCGTATGGTTGGTTGTAGGGGTACCTAGCTGCTCATCATTGGTGCCATTGTCGGGGACTATTAGTCTTGCATGGGCCATCTAACCTTAGCAAAATTATCATTAATGTCATTGGAATGGACCTAGGATAGTAAAATTTACACACACTAGGCAGACTAAGTAAAAAATTAAAGTACACTAATTAAATGGATCATCTAACATCCAAAATGTCTTCTTCTCACAACTAAGATGGATCCAACCCACTAGTGCCACAAGAATGTTGGGTGGTATACAAGAATCCTAATGAATATGTCTTTGACTTCACCTTCATCCTACATTAGGATGAGCATATATGATGGAAGGACATGGAAGGAAACATCATACTACCACCTGACCGATCGACTCTTGGAATGCTATTCCACAATCTTGCCAAACTAGGCATTTACGACCATGGTGTGGAGTACGTCATGGAGGACCATGACTACCAAGACTATCGTCCTATTGAGGCCTAATGAGAACAATACTAGCAGTAGGTAGAACGATATAAACACATGAAGGGGAAACATTTCAGTAACCCCTTATTCTTGCAAGGGCTGCAGGACAATGGGGAACCTATCTTTCATGATTTCCATTCAACCGAACTTCCTCTGGGGCATCAGATCATCCAATCCATTATCCAGAACAAGCAACCAAGTGACTAAGATCCCAAGGGGGATGGAGGGTCATGTAGGTGAAGTCACAGCTGAAGCAAGGATGGGCAGAATGATCGAGGCCATCATCAGAGTAGAGGGGGAGATCGACACCAGGATGGTGGTGATTCCTCTCTCTCTTCTCCATCCTCTCACTCCCCTCCACCTTCATCTAGTTCAGACTCTGATCGTAATCATGGTAGAAGTGAGCAAGGTGATGGTGGTCGTAAGGACTGAAGGAAATGGCATGAGGAAGCATATGACCACTCACGCAAGGCTCACCATCATGAGAGGAGGGGTAGCTAAAATTGTCATAGACATTGGGGTCCTCAGCAAGACTATGACTTAGATGAGCCATTGTTGGCTACTCAGAGTAGGCTCCAAATCATCGAGGCAGTTTATATACCTAGCAAGCACTTGAAGGATAGTTGAATCAAATGCATAAACATGAACAACATCCTCATATTTGAAGGGAAATACAATTTTCATCCACAAACTCACCTGTAGGAATTCCATGATGCTTGCACCCTACAAAATATTGATAATAATTGGTAGAAGCTTAAGCTTTTTCCTCGTACACTCATCAAGGAAACATAAAGTTGGTACCAGTCTTTGGAACTGAAATTAATCAGAAGATGGAGTACGATCCTAGAGATTTTCAATGACAAGTATCAAACTTATTCTAGGGTGGCAAATTTGAGATGTCAAATCTAAGGCTGGAAGTAAGGAAATCATGAACCCTTGGGTGTAGCCATGAGTAGGTACTATTCATTGTTACATCGGTGCCCTAGTTAAGGCTACTCTCAGTAGGCATAGCTTCGCCATATCATTGATGGGCTCTGCTTTGAAACTAGAAAGACCCTTGGCATGTACGCCTAGGGATGATTATCAGAACTGAGGGTCCATCAACTATAGCACCTCATTGAGCAAGTGGCCAAAGAAAAGGGGGAACTCAAAAAGAAGGAGAGTGCATAGGAGTTTAATTAGGATCCCTCCATCAAAAAGAGGGAGGTCTGATTTTGTGAAGAGGAGGAATCACCTCTAGATGCAGTGGTGAACCAAAAAACCTTGCCCCTAAAAAAATTTGCCTTTGAAATATCAACAAAGGTTGACAAGATGTGGGACTCTCTTGATGAAAGATTTCAAAGTGTTCTAAAAATTACAGAGGAGTCTAGAGAGCAAGGTAATGATCGTGATCAGCATAGGAAGAAGGAAGCTGAACGTGCCCACCACAAGGGTAAGGGAAAAGTTGTTGTAGCTGAATGGATTGCAGAGTCTAACATAGAGGAGGATGATGACTACGACATATGCCAATACGAACATCCTAAGGGGTGTTGTCCCATGTTGTTGAATCTACAAGAGTCTAGGATGTATGCATTGAACCCTCATTTGGCAAAGAGGAAAACACCCTGAAGGTTGCCTTACCCACAAAGTAATCCTAGGAAATTCCACCAGCAGTAAGGATATTATCCAAGTGGAGTACCACCGTAACCTTATGAGCACTTCTAGTAGTGGTAGTACCCACAAGCATGGGGGATGCCACCCCTAAGGTAGCAGTATCCTTACCAATAGTCAAATCCCTATGGGTACTACATTTAGCAACTGGTCTCTCCATGGAACTCTTCTAGTCATGCAGCCTTTCAGAATTACTACCACCCCCTGGAATATTTTCGATCTCAGTCTCCATCACCCAGGGGTGAAAGCCCACATCTCTACTATCCTCCATCACCTTCTCTTGTCACTCCTTCTCCACAACATCAAACTCAACTACCACTTGCTCCACCTATGTAGGGGGCGGTACCGCCACAGCCACAACAATAAAATGCTACAAGGGCTGTCAACCTACAATCGACACCTCAACCAAGTGGATCGGAACCCAAACCAAGAAAACATCCCTTTTTTCAGCCCAATAATCTAAGCATGCCCTCACATACACCTGTGGCTAGTGCCTTTGAACCTCAAAGCACCTCCACTATTCCACTACTCAAGCATCCTTCAAACTAAACATCCTCTAATGTACAAACAATCATGCTCACGCATGTTGTGACCAACTGGATAAAGGTAGTGCATCTTCCCCAAAAATTGACTAATCTAGGAAGCCCCCTCATCTATCTTCAGGTGACAAAGAATGATCCATGTAAAGCTCTTCTGGACTCGGGGATGGGTGTCAATTTTATTTCACATGACATGTACAAGACCTGGAACCTGCCCCCATTAAAGAAGAGCAACATTCAGCTCGAGCTAGTAGACTAATCCATCACTGTTCCCTTGGAATTGATGGAGGACATTGTGACCACTATTTGTGGGTGGTCCTATCCTGCTAATTTATTTGTCATCCGTGTGGAGAATTGCAAGGGGAACTTTCCTATCATAATGGGAAGAGCCTGGCTGAGCACGGTGGATGCAAGACTAGGACTTCAAGATCTTTCCCTTGAAATTTCAAAGGAAAATCCTTTTGGAAAGATTGAGAAGAAGCACGTTCCACGCATCGTGTACAGTGACTCTGGGAGCAATTGTGTGCAGCAATTATGGTTTGCCAAGTAGACATCCATTCAGGCATGTAGTTGATGTACTGAAGAATCACCAGTCCAACAATGCCTGTATGTAGCAGCTACAAATCAAGAAGGCACCCAATGGCTGATCACTAATATAGCTAGTAGCACCTTATGCATGGAAAAATATGAGGGGCTTGTATTAGCCTACATAGAAAGCATGGATAATTTGGAAGAGGTTCATCAACAAGTATCCACTGTTGATGACCATGATGATTAGGGAAAGCTACAAATCTCTGAAAGCTTCAAACAAGAGCCCTTGGAGCTCAAATCCTTACTGACCCACTAAGAATATGCATTTTTGCATAATGGAAAATTGGTAATTATCAATGCCACCCTTACTCTTGAACAAAAGAAAAGGATGTTGTAGGTGGTGAACAAATGGGATGCTACTTTTTCATGGTCATATATTGAGCTAACCGGAGTTGATCCCAGGGTCTACCAACATTGGATTTATATTAACCCCTCCATGAAGCCATGATGTTAACCACAAAGGCAATTGAACCCCAAATTGAAGAAAGTTTTCAAAGATGAAATTGAGTAGTTGCTAAAAGTGATGTTCATCTATTCCATTACCGATAGTGAATTGGTCAGCCCACTAATTATTGTGCCCAAGAAGGGTGGAAAATGGAGGGTCTGTATAGATTTCTGATTGCTCAACATGGCTACCTTCAAAGATCACTTCCCACTTCCATTTGTGGACCAGGTGTTGGATACCATTGCAGGGCATCATTATTATAGCTTTTTGGATGGTTATAGTGGCTATAACCAAATCCAAATTGCACTAGAGGACTAGACCAAGACAACTTTCACAAGTCCCTAGGGGACTTTCGCATATAAGAAGATGCCTTTTGGCCTATGTAATGTGCCTGCAACTTTTCAACACCTTGTCCTCAGCATCTTCTAGCAGCAAATTGGCAATGGGGTAGAAGTCTTCATGGATGACTTCTCTACCTATGGGGCCACATTTGATGAAGCCTTGGACCACCTTGAGAAAGTTCTAAAAAGATGTGTGGACATGAATCTATGGCTTAACTAGCAGAAAAGCCACTTAATGGTCCAAGAGGGCATTGTATCTCATAGAGAGGGATTAGCATGGATCCTAAAAGGATCAAGGTCATCCAAGGAATCACCCAACAACCAAGCACTATAAAAGATGTTCGGTCATTCCTTGGCCACACTGGTTACTACTGATGCTTCATCGAAAATTTCTCAAAGATTTCCAAGCCATTGGTGGAACTCACAAAGAAAGATGCTCTGTTCATCTTGACCAAGGAATGTGAATTTGCATTCCAAATGCTTAAACAAAAACTTGTAGAGACTCTAGTTCTAAGAGCACCTAATTGGTCCAGGCCCTTCCACATCATGATAGATGCATCCAATTATGCCTTGGGAGCTGTGCTTACACAGTGTGATGATAAAAAACGTCCATACTATATTCACTATGCAAGCCGTAGCATTGTGGGTGCTCAGCTTAACTACACCACCACTGAAAAGGAGTCTACAGTGGTGGTGTTTGCCTTGGAAAAATTCTGACACTATGTGCTTAGATACAAGGTGTTCATGCATACTAACCATAGTGCTATCTGGTTCCTGATGAAAAAACCAATAGTGAGCCCTCGCATCATCCGGTGGCTGGTGATTCTTTAGGAATTTGACCTCACTATGGTACATCAGAAGGGGACTGAGATTGTGGTTGCTAACCATTTGTCTCAGTTGTGATGGGATGACATAGAAGAGGAGGAGCTCCTCTCCGACCAATTTCCAGATGAACTCCTCTTCGCGGGTGCGGTCGATTTACAAGTGCCCAAAGCGTCACCTTCGTTCAGCCACTTCCTCACCTATCTCATGACTTAGGAGTTGCCAAAGGAGTGGGACCATCAACAAAAACAACAGTTTCTCCATAAGGCCAAGTACTTCATGGAAATCAATGGCCACCTTTACAAGGTGTGCACAGATGGCCTGGTTTGATGGTGTATCCCTGATGACAATACACTGTGCATCCTCCAAGATGCTCATGAGGGCCCTTGTGGGGGCCACTATGCTGGATGCACACAACCATTAAAATCTTGCTTGTAGGATATTGCTGGCTCACAATTTTCAAGAATGCACAATGGTTTGCCCTCTCTTGCGAATGATGCTAGAGAGACGGTGGGATGACTGCACGATTGGAGAGACCTCAATAGTGGATCCAACCATTGGAGCCCTTCGACATTTGGAGCATCGATTTCATGGGACCCATCACACCCCTATTCAATGGAAAGGAATATATCATCGTAGATATGGACTACTACACAAAGTAGGTGGAGGTGGTAGCTATCTTCGATTATTTCTCAAACACCGCTACATGATTTGTCCAATAGCAAATCGTCAACAAGTTTGGAGTGCCACGTGCACTCATCTCAAACAATGGGACCCATTTCACTGGTGTCACTTTTTGAAAATTCATGCAACACTTGGGGGTCATCCATAAATTCATAACACCCTATCCCCCCCAAGCCAACAGGCAGGCCGAAGTCACCAATAGGAAGATCACCAAGATCCTCACTTGAACCATCACCAAATATAGGAGGGATTGGAGCACCAAACTTAACGATGTCCTCTGGGCCTATTTCTTCACTTGGAAACTTCCTATAGGTTACTCTCCCTATGAATTAGTGTATGGTAAGCTACTGAAACTTCCGATCCAAGCAGAACTCCAACCACTATCCATAGCCAATGACTTAGGTATTGACCTACCTCTAGCACAACATGAATGACTTATCAACCTAAGTGTGCTAGACGAGAATCGATTAGTGGCCCTGTCTTCAAATGAGATCCACAAGGCCTACAATAAAAAACATCATGTCTTAGGATTTGAAAGGTCACATTTAGATGTGGAGACAAAGTGTTGTATTGGAACCCCACACATGTAACACAACTGACCAAGTTTCAAACACGATGGGAGGGAACTTACATTGTCTTCAAAAACTTCCCATCCGAGGCCTTGCTTATCCAGAAACCTGAGGACCCCACAAGAATGCAGTTGGTCAATCGACAACAACTAAAACCTTTCTATGAACTCCATCTAACTAGTGCTACCGCCTCATCATCACCAGGGCAACCGCGTTCCATCTTTCACATCTCCTCCTTTCCACCCAATCATGGGGGAGATCGTCATCCATGATAACCCATTCCACTATGCTCCTCATTGGTTGTGAAATTTTTTGTTTTACACTTTTTTGTTTTTCAACATCATTCGTACGTTTTTTGATTCTTACTAACTTTTCCTTTCTTTAATTACTTTTTCATTTCTTTGTCAGTTATTTATGCATATGTGTGTGTTTAATTTTCAAGTGGTTGCTAATAAGTCATCTTATTGCCATTAGGTGTCCAAAGCACATAAAATAGTCCACCTAGTTATCTTAATTGCGATGTTGTCTTTGGACGTCACATCTATTTTTATCTCATAAAATTGATAGTGAGCCCACGTCATCCACCCATTCACCCATTTCATGGGTTTCCTTCCTTTGGAAACATGCAACCCCTTCTCTTAAAAACATTTTAATTAATATGTGACTTGTGTAGTTCACGGACTCGAGGATGACCCAACGGTTTGAATCAGGTGTGAATTCAAGGGGAATGCAACATTCATCATCCTCTTCTATCCCCTAAGTCACTACTATGTCCTTACGGATTTCTTTCCATTCCACATTCTTCTCTTCAAGGAAGCTCCTAGGAAATTCGACCTCGCATGGTGTGGTCCTCACCGCAAACAATTCAAAATAAAAATAAAAATAAAATAAACATGAGGATTCAAAGCACACCCCTTAGACTACCTCTCATGGGCCACCAAAATGAGTTATGGGACTCACTCTGTCCCCTCTAACTTAACCCCAATTCACTTCCTTCTTCTCACACCTATTGAAGTGGTGGTTTCCTATGGGTGCACTGTGATACTTGGTGGACAGATAAGGCTTCACCTGTTATTGCGAGGTCACTATATGTGGTTGGTTTTGGGTCTAAACTTAGGAACGATCATACCAGGTCACTTAATCACAAATTCACATAGGGTTTCACGTGACCAATGATTGGAATTCCAATCCTCTCATCTCTCTCTTCACCCGTTTCTCTCCATAACTCACCTCATTGCCTATCTTATGTTCTGAAAGTTCATTGTGATTTCAATGTATTAATAATGCCTTGGCGGGATCTCTTAGGTGGGGATATTAACTTGCAAGCACCATTTCTTGACCTCGGGGCCCACAGACTTTGATGTTGAGGATATGTAAGGGCTACTAAGGCTACCACCTGCTATGGGGAGGACCCACTTGCATATTCCTAGTCTCTCTTATTAATCTCACATCCTTTTGATTTCATGGTTGATTGTGTTCATGGTCCTATTGCTCGATTTCCTCTCCACGGAGTTCTTTCTCACCACATTTTCCTACCTTGGACTCTATGTCTAGCTTGACTCTCCTTCCTCTTGTCCTTAGCCACATTCTGGGTCTCTCACACTCTTCAACCACCCCAATTTGGCATTTTGAATTTATCTTTTCAGGTTTTTTCTGGGCTGGTCAACGCTGGTCAACGGGTGCGACCCTTTGCGTATACGGGGCCCCGTATACATAGCCCTCTATGTATACACGACCCTGTCAATGTTACACCCAACCCCTATATATATGCCCATTGCATTTTACTTTATCATCATTTTGCAAACAAATTGGAGGGATATTTTGCCAGTTTTTCTGCCTAACTTCTTCCCAAGCACCTACGTTCTATTACGTGTCCGCATTAACCGATCCTTACCCTCTTAAGCACCCAGAGGTATGCTCTCAGTCGTGGGGGGTGAAGCTGATGTGTAATTAATTAATTAATTAGTTAATTAAGACTTCACACCTCTAAAGGGAAGAAACGAAAACAATAGCTTAAAGTCCAACTTATCCCTTGATTGTTTTTGGCTCTAACCCATGAATTAACACTCTAGGGGATTTAATGGAATGCCTGTGCCAGCATCATAACTTAGTCGAATTGAGAAGGTGTATAAGGACCATTTTGAGCTACTTGTGCATAGTCTAATGGGTGGTTATGTTTGATTGCAGATGGCACCAAAATCAAGGCATCCAAGAGGTGAAGGACCATCACAACCGAGGGATAAGTGTCCACGAAGGGGAAGGGAACGAGGTGTGCAGCAACCAGAGCATGCAGAGGGCTCTCATGCAACTAGCCCCCTCTGCTAAGTACCTAATGTGGAATCTATCCATCAAATTCCTAAAGAAGAGATGCCCAGCAAGCAATCGCAAGGGGATGAAACTCTGGGGATAGCACCACGGCTTGAGGTCACCCTGACCCAAGCATGTATTGATGCGATTAAGCCACGAGAAGTGCAATGGATGGTTCTATAAGAGTTAAACCTTGGACCATTTCTCAAGAACGCACCAGAATATGTGAGAATTCAACTACAAAACTCTCCTATGTGGCCAATTATCACAACTAGTTTGTTCTTTAATGGCTCAATCAGTCAGTTTGCTAGAAAGAGCAGGGCCAATGTTCTCTACCACCTGAACGCAAGTGCTAGTAAGAACAGATCCTAGCATCAGAGAGCTAATGGTATTAACTCAATAGCTATTTCCTAAAATTTTAGGGAATGCCGCTACCTTCTCGGTACGTTTGGAAGATGGCGAGGGGGCGATAGTCTTGGTGATGTAGCACCAAGGATAGGAGGTTGCAGCTAAAGTGGTTGCTGATATGATTGCTATGGCTCTCAATGCACTGGTGGCATCTGTGCCAGACATACATGGACTTCAAGATATATAGGCATCCACCAGAACTTCACATAGTAAGATTGATGCAACACAACATGAAGAACTGTTGGATTGACTGGTGGGAACCGGGCAACTACTTCCAGATGTCTTTGACCTTCTGAATAACATCACTGCAACCCAGTTAGAGCTACCCTCAACAAGGAGTAAGAGGCTTATTTTAGAAGCACAACTTGAAGTTGCTCAAGCCACTTATCAATGCTTGGCAACACAGGTCACCCAATTAAGGATCCAACATGCCGATCCAGCTCTCCTCAACCATAAGCTCACCAGAGATAAAGCTTTTCAACATCTTCAGGTCAAACTTTAGATCATTGAGAATGAGTGAGAGTTAATGATCCTTGATAAGTCCTTGGCAGACACTCAGACATATAATGTAAACAAGGACTTGACAGAGATTTTTCAAGAGAACGTTAGGTTGACTGCGGAGGTCGATCGCCTGTGTAATGTTGGTGCTGAAAATGAGAACATGAAAAATTTATTCACAAATAGCAAGAAGAGCTAGCCAAGGTGAATGCTAATGTGAGAAGGTTGGCCATTGAGAATTGAAATCTATCCATGGAGGAGGTTCGAACCTTGCGATAGAAATCTGCCATCGAAATCGCTGCTTGGAAGAACAAGGTCCTAAAATTTGAAAAAGTCAAGAATCATTACAAGGACTAAGTGGGATTGCAAAAGGAAGTGAAAGAGAAACAAATTCAAGTCGTAAAGGCTAAGATGAGCCAAGCACTTCTACAGCTTTGAGAAGGAGGCAAGGTATGACAACCTATCTTTGATGGGTTGAATGCCTACAATCAAGCTAAAATCTGCCTCAAGGAACTGCATATTGAGGAAATGATAGAGTATATGGAGATTGCCAACCTTCACTATGCAAACCTGGCTATTCTCATAGCTGGGAGACTACGGTCTGAATTGGAAAAGCAAGTGGCTGCCTCGTATTCTCTATACGAGGGTGAGTTCCAAGAGATGAAACAAAAATTGGAAACAGAAAATGCGGATCTCGAGGTAGTCTGCATGTAATCTGAAGGATAATGTACGATCGCGGAGAACTTGGCCCATCAAATGAATGATTACCAGTAGCTTCAGACATCAATTCAAGCATTCAACATCAAACAGAAACAATTTGTAGCCTGGTTTGTCAACTTGAAAGAACTTTTCACTACGTTGTTGTGCCCTTGGGAGGTTCCTGTCCCAACACATTGGTGAAGCTACCTAGAAAGTGAATGATCCAAAAAGTAAGGAGGAAAAGATGAGGGTGCTCTTAAAGGCTTTCCAATTACCTCCAAAAGTTGCAGCTTCTGTGGGGTAGTCATCATTCATGCCACCGCCACCACATGGACCAGAGGCTAGTGAAGGTGCGTCAGAACCACCGCCACCTGGGATGGTGTGATCTTCTTTGATAATTTTTGCATCTTTCAACATAGCAGAGAATCTTAGACCGACAAGGTGTTCAATTTTTTCTCTGAACACCATCATTTTTGTAATTTGTCCTATAACGATGGAAAATGTCGGCAGCTGGAAATACCGATTTGATTCTGTGTACACAGTTTTGACCACGGATTGGTGCGAGGGCTATGCCGAAAAAAAAAATGAATCTGCGGTGCCCTGAACAGTCTTGTCAATTAGACAGGGACTTATCAAACCAGTAAACCGATGGAGATTGTGAATATTTCGTGGGTCGATTTGATTTGATGAGTCACAAAATGAGAGGAAAATAATGTAAGTAGATTATAACAATGATAATGCTAACATGACAAGAGGAAGCAAACACGAGAGAAGCACGTGGTTTCGAGATCTACACTTTGACTTGAAGAATGAATGTTTTGTATGTCACGTTACAATGGGGAGACCCCGATCACTTAGAGTGAGGCAAACACGAAATAGCAAGAAAACTGTTCAAGTGGAAGCATAGAATGGAGTTCGATCTACCTCGTAGGCCAAAGATGGGATGCAAGGAAGGTCAAGTTCTGACATCTATCGATCAACTGTTTCTAATCAATAGAGCCTGCAAACCATGCCAGATGATCTTGCGATCTCTAATCTGCTCCTTTCACCTTAGGTAGTTTCTGCTCAGGACTGCCAATGATTGCTGATGGAGAAAGTTGTATCTTCCCAAAGGAACGGTCGCTCTTGCTGCCAATGCTTGGGCAAAATGTGCTCTATCTCTGCTAGAGGGTGATGCTGTCAAAAGTTGCCAAAGTGCTGCACTCTCTGCCTCTCGTCTCCTCTTTGTTAGTCTGTCTCTTTTTCCTTTTTATGTTTTCGCTAACTGAAGTATTTATAGGTTTGACGATGTCTTGTGGAAAAGGCGCAACTCTGATGACATGTGTCTCGAATTTCCTGGATAGCGTTGACTTGACTAACTGGCTCCGTCGCGTCAAATGGCAACATACGCTGTTTGCGTCTTTGCCGAAGCTGCTTCATGATCACGTGCAATACGCTCATCAGCGTATTGTGCGTATGGACAACAAATGCGTAACTTCTTTGGTCAGCTTTACGCTGTATCACACTTGTTTACGCTGCATTGCGTGGCGGAGTGTAACAAAGCATGAGAATGATGTGTTAAGCTATTTTACGCTCATTTACGCAGCGGAGCGTAGTGAAGCATAAAATGATCAAATGGATGAAAAATTATGCGGATGAACACTGCGTAGCGTAACTAGCGTAAAATGATCAGTCTGTAAAAAAAGAAGAGCTGATCTGTCGCACTTTTTTTGCTACGCCTCATCACGCAATATTGCGTAATGTAGCGTAAAAAAAGAAAAGAAAGTAAGCTTCGGGATCTGCAAAGGAAATCGAAGACTTGATGCTACACGCCTCTTTGTCTTGCTCTACCTTGTTCTCCCTTCTAAAATTCTAACATGCGCTCTCGCCTGAATCGCGAATCTTTGCCTAAGGTCGACTTGCAATTTTCACGATGTTTCAATGGCCCCTCTTTGTTGACGGTTAGAGGGCTTGCCCAAAAGACGTCGACAAAGAATATGAAACACCGGATAGGCAAAAGTACTGATAGTGTTTATCCATAGTTACTTAAGTGTCACCTTGTCGAAGCAGAAGTGCAGGAAATGAGGGAAATGGATGAGAAACTATCGTAAGGGAAAATGGGGTCGGGGAAGACTCAAATGAGTTAGGATGGTGGAGGTATGGAATACGCTCATACTTATATTAATAGGAATGCTTTCAGAAGAGCATGGCGCATCAGTCTAAGATTTCTTTGTTATGGCCTATAGTAGGAATGCTTGCAAAAGGAGCACAGCGCATCACTTTTGTGATATCTTTGCATTACGACAGTTTATGGACTTGGTTGCAATGCAGATGCGGAGAGTATGTGCAGTCGATTACATTTGTGTAAGGAGGGGAAGCAGATGAAATGGCTAGAAAGGGTGATAAGAGTTATGAGGAAGACGGTGATGCACTTCTGAATGGACAGGCTAACCCAAGTGACCATTTCGAAATGCTATTTGCACTTCGCCATTCAGATGAACGCATCCTCAGACAACATCCTTGCAACAAGGAACCTGCATTCAAAAGGGAAAACAAAGGATGCCATTGTTCCTGGTTAGGGCAAGACAGAGAGAGCGAGCAGTGAAGACTGGACCGTAATATGAGGCCAGAGGCCTCACAGTTGCCAGGCCTAGCATACCATCACCAAAAGGCATCAGACACAGTGCACCGAACTAGTTATACAAAGAACCAGCTAGGTGAATTTGCAAAGCCAGCATCTGATGGTGATGATGAACGGAGGCTCCCAAGGTTGTAGTTGGCAGGAAGTCTTTTGGGGCCTTCGCCAGTGAAGCTTAACCCTCGGAGGGACCACCACTGCAGGGGTGCGGTGACGCCATCTCCGAGGGGTTAGTAGTATGCCTCTCAGCTCATCCGAGGAATCCGTAGGATGCCGGTGGGGTGGCAACGCTGGGACTATCCCAGTAACCCATCCCACTTGCCTTGCAGCTGTACAAGGATGATCACGCTCGCTTGGTTTGCATGGCAGTAGTCTGTAAGTCCCAGTTTTGAGTCCTGGTAGACTGTCATTAGTGGTTTTAAGTCTCAGCAGACCATGGTCCCATTTTAAAGTCTGAGCAGACCGAGAAATGCTAGTTTTACGTCGTAGCGGATGGTGGTGTGGCTGGTTTATGGTCTCAACAGACTGTGCTGTGGATGTTAGTTTCATGTCATGACCCAGGGATAGATCTACGCTGGTTTTACGTCTTAGCAGACGGCTACTTACCTGTGCCAGTTTTGTGTCATGGCGTATAGCCGATGCCAGTTTAGCATTGTGACGGACATGTGCAAAAGACGCCAGTTTATCATCTTGGCGGACCTATACAACACTGCCAGTTTTACGTCGTAGCGGATCGTGGTGTGGCTGGTTTATGGTTTCAACAGACTGTGCTGTGGGTGTTAGTTTCATGTCATGACCCAGAGATAGATCTATGCTGGTTTTACGTCTTAGCAGACGGCTACTTACCTGTGCCAGTTTTGTGTCATGGCGGATAGCCGATGCCAGTTTAGCATTGTGGCGGACATGTGCAAAAGACGCCAGTTTTTCATCTTGGCGGACCTATACAACACTGCCAGTTTTACGTCGTAGCGGACGGTCACAACTCACCAGTTTAGCGTCATGGTGGACGCATGAAAGGAATGCCAGTTTTACGTCATAGCAGACGATTGTTGCCAGTTTAGCATCGTAGCGGACGATTGTTGCTAGTTTAGCGTCGTAGTGGACGATTGTTGCCAGTTTAGCATCGTAGTGGACGATTGTTGCCAGTTTAGCGTCATAGCGGATGATTGTTGCCATACCTGATATTGACACCAAAGATGCTGCTAAACGTAGTACCGCTTCAGATATACGTGATTTACAGGATTTGATAACTCGTTGCCGTCGACATCCGCTAACTTGAATGTGCCATTGCCGTATACGTCCGTCACCAAGAAAGGGCCCTCCCAGTTTGCAGAGAATTTGCCCACTGGTTCACGAACCGCCTTGAGAACTAGATCTCCTTTCTTGATCGGGCGCTGCTGAAGATTGTGGTGATGTTTCTATCTCTGTTTGTCTTGATACTTCTCAATCATATCAAGCCTCTGTATTCGCTTCTCTTCTACTAAATCCAAATCCGTGATTCGAGACTCGGTGTGCTGAGCCTCATTTATAACCGTGGAGAGGACCATTCGCAGAGAAGGAACTTGCAACTCGAGAAGCAGCACTGCTTCAGATCTGTAGACTAGGCTAAAGGGCGTACTACCTGTAGCCGTCCTACATGTAGTACGATACGCCCATAGCACATAGAGGATTTTTTCGTGCCACCATCTCTTGTTGCTGTCGAGCATTTTCTTGAGCAGATTGATGATGACTTTGTTTGTGGCTTCAGCTTGACCATTCGCTTGCGGGTAGTAGGGCGAGGAAAAAGATTGTCTAATGCCAAGGTTATCACAGAAAGACTTGGTCTCCGTACTACTAAACTGTGGTCCGTTATCAGTCACAATAGTCATCGGGAGACCAAACTTGGTTACGATATTGTCTAGGATAAAATGGCAGACTTGTTGAGATGTGATCTTCCATAAAGGAATAGCCTCTACCCACTTCGTAAAATACTCAGTAGCAGTGATTATGAAGCTATGACCTGCAAAAGATTTCGGTGTGATAGGACCTATAATATCTAGTCCCCATCGCTGAAATGGCCATGTTATCTGCATCGTGTGTAATTTGGTAGGTGACACGTCTATGAGATTTGCGTGACGCTGACACGTGTCACAAGTTTTAACCTTTGTTAGGTAGTCTTTTTCCATGTAAGGCCAGTAATACCCTAAGCGATGGATTTTCGAAGCTATAGTGCGTGGTGCTACGTGTCCTCCGCATAGTCCCTCATGAACTTCATCGACTATATGTTGTGTTTGGCTTTTGTTGACGCAAGTAAGCAGCACGCCATCAAAAGAGCATCTACAAAGAGTACTGTCTCCCATGATGACGTATTACCTAGCTCGCTTGCGGATCACATCTTTCTACGCGTGTGTCAATTCGGGCGGTAGCTCGCCCTGCAGGAGGTAAGTTTTAATGCTGTCATACCATTTTGATGTGCTTTCCTCGAGCAGAGAAGATATGTGCACCGTCTGAATGATAGGATCTGTACAATCGGTTATTAATGTGGGACAAGTGTCGAGCAACTGTGAAGGTACATTCAAAGCCAGTGTGGCCAGTGCATCAGCCAGTGTGTTGTCAATGCGTGGCACGTGTTGAGCATCGATGGTCGTGAATCGCTGTAGAAGATCTTTAGCCATATCGCAGTAAGGCTGTAAATGTGTAGCCTTGTAGGAATAGACTTCTGTGATTTGATTAATGACAAGCATCGAATCACCCCTAATCGCCAGGTGTCGAACATCGAGTTCGCTGGCAGTTAGTAATCCCCTGAGGAGCCCCTCGTACTTTGCCACGTTGTTCGTACAAGGGAAGATCAAGAGATAAGCGTGAAGATGCACATCCTCAGGTGATAGCGTAATAACGGTAGTAGCACTGCCACCTCTGGTAGTTGAAGCTCCGTTGAAATACAACATCACCTCGGGGCCTGTTAAGACAGGGCTTAAACTATGTACATGTTTGTCTGGGAACTCAGGCTCTATAGTTGCTTGATTGTCAATTAGTGAAGTTACTAACTGGTCAGCTATCGCTTGGCCTTTCGTAGAATACTGGCCAATATAATGTAGGTCTAATTCTACCGTGATAGCCTCCCAGTGAGCTATTCTACTACTCTCGTATAGGTTATGCGTAATGGCCCTAAGGATGTTACTTTTACAGATGATGTTAACCTTGCTATGGAAAAGATAATGTCTACACTTTTTTAGCGTAAATACTAATGCCAGGAAATTATGCTCTACCTTGTTATACCTCGTTTTGTACGCACATAGAGCATGACTCAAGTAGTAGATGGGAATTTCCGACCCATCATCCCTCTTTTGACAAAGTAATGCTGCTAACGCTACGTCCAAAGTTGCGAGGTAAATGTAAAATGGTAGGTCCCTTTGTGGTGGGAAAACTGTTGGTAAATGTTGCAGTTCCTATTTTAAGCTGTCAAACGCATGCTGACAATCGTCCGTCCATTCGAAATTAACCCCCTTTTTAAGCAAATATTGCATAGGGTGTAGCTTGTCGGTTAATCTCGAGATGAACCGGCGTGTAAATTGTAATCGTCCCTGCAACCTGCATAACTGCTTGAGGTCTGTAGGAGGCGTTAACTCAACAATGGCTTTGACCTTATCAAGGTCAACTCGTATGCCAGTTTCTAACACCACAAATCCCAGCATGCTTCCAGTTTTGACTCCGAATACGCACTTCTTTGGGTTAAGCCGGAGATCGTATTTAGAGCATCTTTTGAGGACTAACTCCAGGTCTCCTGAATGATCTTCTAACTTTAAAGAATTAACAGCTATATCATCTACATAATCATTCAGTCTCCCTAAGAGGTAATCGCTAAAGATGTATGTCATGGCTCATTGATATGTTGCTCTGACGTTTTTCAGGCCAAAAGGCATCATGGTGTAGCAAAAAGTGCCCTAGGGCGTCATGAACGTTGTGGTTAATTGATGTTCTGGGTTTATGCGTATTTGGTTGTAACCTGAGAATCCATCCATGAAGGACAGAAGCGCATGCCCAGCTGTAGTATCAACTAGTTGGTCGATACTCGGTAGTGGGAAATTATCTTTGATTGTGGCCTTGTTTAAATCTCGGAAGTCTATGTAGATGCGTATGCTTCCGGTCTTCTTTGGGATGACTACAATGTTAGATACCCAATCCGAGTAATCCACCGCATGGATGAAATCAGCCTGATATAGTTTGGTGATCTCATCACACATAGCTAGCACGATCTCAGGTTTGATTTTTTGTGCCCTTTGCCTAATTGCTTTAATCTGCGGGTCTAAGATGATATTATGCTGGATTAACCTGGGATCTAGTCCCGACATGTCCTCGTATGACCACGCAAATATCGTGATGTTGTCTTGCAGGACCTGTTTTATGGAATCGTGCATTTTCTGGTCTAGTAAGGAACTAACCTTACGCATTTTGGCTTCATCCTTATGCGTAACGATAGAAACCTCATTGAGGGGGTCTTCGGTTATGTTCCCAGCCTCTAGGTCTAGCGTGCGCGTCGACTGTTCTGGCCATTCTAGGGACGTTTCCGATGTGGCTATGGTTACGTCGTCAAAGGGAGGGTTAATTTCTATTAGCGTAGGGTCAAATTGCCTAACTACTCTCCCGTATGGGCTTGTCAAAGTTAGAGGTGCTGAAAATGTTGCGTCCATTTGCCGACCGTCCTGCAAAATCGCCAAATGCGTAACTAATTAGGAGAAAGTATGACGTGGTGTTGTTGAACGTGGAAAGCTAACTAAATTTTGAATATTGTAAACAGGATGTAATTAATGCTACCTGATTACGAGGTGATAAGATGTGGTAGTTTAACGTCATTTTGGACAGTGGCGCATGCGATATCTGCCGCATTAATATCTTGATTTTCGGGTTCCATTTTAGGAAAGTCCCGCTGGAATCAAATATCAAGTCGGTGATTCTCGCATATAAGTAAGTAGTTTTTGGTGAGAACGGGCTGCTGGCTATTGCTAATTCAAATTCCTAACTGTTACAAAGCGAGAGAAAGAGGAGCAGAAGGTTGGAACGTGTAGTTTGCAAAGACGTGAATGTGTGAAGCTGTGAAGGTTTTGAAACTGTGACGATGGCGCCTAAGACGAAAAGGAAGAATGCCAAATTAACTAAAATTGATGAGGTGTAGGAGAACCTTGAGCGCACCTCGCAGGTAGTGGTCGAAGTGCGCGACCTGACACCTTTGAACCGGTAGGCCATTCCTTGCGTGCTCGTCCTATTTTAGCCTTTGTTTTTTGTAGCGTTCTTCGTGTAAATAAGGGTTTGAATTATGGACCTCGCGTTAAGGTGAGGGTTTAGTGGGGTTGTGTCTATCGCCGTTGTCAGGGACAAACCTTGCGCTATTGCAAGGGTTTGGGCAATTTCGGCATGGATAACTAAGCGTAATCTGTATGTGTCCTGTATTAATCATGTAAATGTAAATCTAGACATTGATCTATGTATTGCATTTTTTGTACAGTATTATGCTAAAGCCCATCTTAATTGTGCTGGACATTGTTGGGGTTCTGTGCTATATAAATCCAATCGTTCCTAATGTTCCTCCCCCGCAAACTCAGTTGCATGGGAGGGCCATATGGTTTCGAAAGGGTGCGCTAGAGTTTCTGTAGTTCTTACTGCGTAACTATAGCGTTATTATATGGTCTAATTTGTCTGATGATATTGCTGGTGCCATTTTGGAGCACCTGTAAGTGGGTTCTGCACAGGGGATTCTGGCTTTCTTGACAGACGGAGCCATCGAAACTGGTCGTCCCGAGGAACGAGAACTTAGCGCCTGAGGTTTGTGGTGCTTAAATTGGATCTGGGAAATGGCCCAGTTTAGTTGTTATCATGCATATAACACCTTGTTCGTGGCTCGCCATGTCTCGACCTACTTCTAGAACCCACCAGGCATAGTGTACTACTCAGGTGGGTAAGCAATTTTGTTGACTGTATTTTTGCTATATATATCTATTATCTGGGTTTTGCGAAGTGTAAGATAAGCCTATGTGATATGGTACAAGCTTTTTATTCATGAGAATAGGTTAGTAGGAGATGGTGATACGTTGTCATGGGCCGAAATGACAATAAAGGCGTTTACCTCAACTAGCAACGTACGCGCTGGTGTGATGGGGCAGATCAGCTTCGACATTCGTGAGTACCCCACCCGCTATGCTGACGCTTTTGAGAATTTCCAGAAACTTGGGTGGCTACATGATGACTAGATCTTGGACCCGCCCCTTACTGTTGAGGACGTGCAGAGGAACCTTCCCCCATTTCCTTTGCCATTCGGACCTGGTAAGACTGCTGTGTATTCTATTTGTTGCGTAATGTATTTGTGAATTGTTGACATTGCGTAATAGTATTTTCGTTTGACCTATGTTTTACGTTGTTCAGTCAGGGAATCCCGGGAGATTACCCTTACAATTTTTGACCGCGAGGCGAATACCATCCTCTTCCGCTACGACGACATCAAGGAGGCACAACGCTGGCTCGGTCACGTGGCGGTCCCAGTTGCGGTGGTCACCAAGATCCAAGAAGTGAGGCTACTGCATTTATTTCTAGCTGCGACTCCTGATGTCCCTGCCAGTGAAATGCTAACCCTGGTCAACTCCTTCAGCGAAAAGGCAGAGCGTTTTTGTATGCGCGTACATAGCATACGTGTAAGTTTTGATATCGACGCTCAGCTCTTTGAAGACCTTTTTGGCATTCCCTCTGACGGCCTCCCCATAGACGAGAAGGCGAAGAGGAGCCTCAACTGCCAGAAGTGGCTAGAGGAGTGGGTAAGGGTCCCGAAGGAGCCTAAAGGGTTTCCTTGTGAAAGAATCAAACTAGGCATCGCCAAGACTATTTATCCCCTTTTCCAGGCCTGAACCTTCTCCAAAACACTCTCGCAGGGGAAGTTCTTTACTATAGAGCAGACCCGTATTATGCGGGAGGTTCTGGAGGAGGGAACCCAGTTCAATTGGGCAAGCTATTTGGCAGAGGGACTACGCACTGAGATGATCAGGCTTCGCAAGAAGCTCGAATCTCGTTTCAATGTGCATTACGCCTTCTTCATAGCTTGCCTTCAGCGTTTTGCTGAGTTTTTGGTCGTCCAAAGGAACGGGGTTGGGTGCAACAGGACCGAGACTAGCTGTCCAGACCTTGGATTACCCATATCCTCGGCACTACCCATGGGCAGGATCCTCTGGAAGGGATTGGGGAGTCTCTGTCTATCACGACCAAAGGTTTGGCGGCGTCTTGAATGCGGGGCCCCGACAGCATAGGCAGAATAATGCCTACTTTCACTGGCGATGCCTCACGAGGCAAGCGTTTGGTAGTGGAAATTGTAGAACCTTCAGCTCGGAGCAAAATACTTCGTATAACCGAGGCCTTTGTCGAACCAGAAATTGGTGCAGGCTGAACTGTGGAGGTCAGAGTTCAGCGGAGTAAGCCTCCACCTGGTAAGCGTGAAGAGATGTGTTGAAAGTTATACTATGCAACGTTTATTTAAGATATTGTGAATGATATACTAACAGTATCGTGGTATGACTAGTGAAAATTTCGAAGCAGCTGACCCCTAAAATAGGGGCATTGATACTAAGTCGTGGGGAAGGGGCCTCAGTTTTAGAAGAAGAGGCCCCAGCTGTTAGAGTGAGCAACGCACAGATTCCTGTGCATGAGGAGGCCCCAACTGGAGGGGCAGGTGGTGCACAAACCCTTGTGCGTGAAGAGGAGAAGGAGGCGGAATATGTTGGCAAGGTTGCCACTGTCACCGGTAGAGGTAATGAACGTATTGAAAATTTTGCAAAATTCTGTTAATAATTAGAATTCCTGACTTGACTACGCTACAGGAGAGGGAAATGCATCCATGTCCGTCGCCGTGGGCAGAGCGTGGGGAGACTTTCCTGACAAGTTTGCCTTAATGGAAGGCATTGTCAGTGATATGATCGAGCGCGTCGAGCGCGTCGATCATGAAGCTGGTATGCTGTAGCTATAAAAGGTTTATCTTACTATACAGTGATAATGTGTTATGTGTATTGATAATGTTTGCTGTTAGAAGCTCGCCTTCGATGGGACCCCACGTAGCCCATTGAGTTGGACACATTGGAGCCTCCATCGGATGGGGCGGTCGTGCCATGCCACATTTATGAGAAAATACATAAATACGTGTTACGCTTAACATGCTCCTTATGGGAGAGTAAGGGCGTAAATGAAAACCTCTGGAAAAAGCTGCAGAGATCAGAGCAGAGGGTTGAGTCTTTGACCAAAGAGGTTGGAGACCTAAGGTTGCGATGTGAATTCCTACAGGCACAGGAGACATGCGATGAGGACTGGCGCACCGCTGTTATCGACTACTCCCATTATTGGACCGCCATCAAGAACAGCGTGCAGACCAGTCGGGCGTTGGTAGAGCAGCGGATGTAGATAGAGCTTCTAGCTCAGAAAAGCCAGGATTGGAGGGATTATTGTGCAAGTGTGCAAGAGTGGGGGTAGAAGGAAAAGGACCACAAACATGTGTATAAGTGAGACAACATTGCTTATCGTAAACTTTACCGCAATTCTGCTGTCAAAGCTCAATCCTTGCAAGTCTTCCTGGAAGTCATAGGGGCATCCGAAGCCTTCAAGAAGTTCGAAGAGCAGGTGACTGTAAGTGCGTCCCCGGAAAGGGAGATGACTCTCCCTGGGGGCCAGACTACAGTCCCTACATTCTTTCCAGACCCACCTCGCTGGACCGACATGGAGAAATGGAAGGTAAGGGCTGGAACTGCTCTGGGAGATGGAGTGTGGTCTGATCTGACTGAGGATGAGATCATGGATCACCTGTGGGCTGGCCTAGAAAAGCTTTCTTTTGCTGCGGAAGCAGGCCTATCGCGAGTAATTTTAAGCCTGACTAGATCTAAATTTCCCTATTGTGTTGTCAAGTTTTGTCCTACTAATATGTTCTCTGTATCTAGGTACTAGAAGGGGATAGGGAAGGCGAACAAGAAGAGGGGCGTAATGATGAAGAGCGTCCTCCTGTGGAGCCGGTACTAGAGCAGGGACCTCATGAAGAAGAAATTCCTCATGAAGGAATAATTCCCAAAAGAGAAGGTCCACTAGAAGACGATTTGTTAGGGCTAGAACCAGACTTAAGAGATATTGGTGACAGTGGCATTAAGGGAGATGTGTCATTGGGGTTCACACATAGTTTTATTGATGTGAAGTCAAGGAGTATTTTGTGAATGACTGAAAGCCGCGCTATAAAACCTTCTGGTTATTTTTTTTAAATGCCAAATATTTTTTTTTATCTTTTTATGTTTTTATCTACAAAGCGCAAGCGTAGTTGTTAGCGATTTTACTTAAGTTATGTTGCAAAGGGGTGGAATTGCCAGTTTAAGGCCATAGCGGGCCATCACTAGTTTTAGGCCATTGTGGGCCGTCATGAGCGTTTGCATAATCCGGAAGCCAGTTTTAGGCCATTGCGGGCCATCACTAGTTTTAGGCCATTGTGGGCCATCATGACCGTTTGCATAATCCGGAAGCTAATTTTAGGCCATTGCGGGCCATCACTAGTTTTAGGCCATTGCGGTCCATCACTAGTTTAAGGCCGTCGCGGGCCATCATGAGCATTATAGAAAGCATAAATGATGACAGTATACAATTCCGCATAATTAGGCCAAAGTGATTAAGCAACGTGAATAGCATGCGTAAAAGAAATGCAATAGCGTAAAGAGAAGAGATGGCAAGCGTAAAAACTGAAAAATTTTATAGCGTAAATATGTATTAAATGGAAAAAAACTGCTGAACGCAAATGGCGATAGCTGATAAAAATGTGAAATGCGCGTAAACGCCATTCTTCAACCATCAATCCTCAGATGTCTCTTAATGGCCTTCACGTTGAGTGCCGCGTAAGGATGGGGAGATTTACGATCTAACTCCTCTACGCTACCATCCTGAAATGGCAGGTTGGCCCAGGCTAGACTGTCATCAGTGGTTTCAGCTTGTTGAGGGATTTGGAGATGGGCCTGATCATCGGTCGTTTCTATCTCCGAACCCCGTTCTTCTTCAATGTTGTTGACAGTCCTGGGGGTGATTTCATCGCCACGTATCATGACCTCCCCTCCTGCATAGGGTAGGTGTATTTCCTGATGTATCAGCGATGAAACCGCCCTTAGCTGGGCTAACCATGACCTCCCTAAGATCAAGTTGAATCCAGGCATCTCCTCGATGACTAGGAATGTGGCCTCCGTTGGGAATTGATCTCCTGCCACAAACTCAATATGCACCGTCCCCTTGACCTGAACCCTTGCTCCATTGAACGACTTTATGCATGCTGTTGTTGTGGGACTGATCTGGTCGACCAGACCCAACCTATCCATGATGGGATAAGGGATGACATTTGTGGCTGCGTCGTCATCCACGTGCACCCTCCGGATTCGGTATTGACCAACCCGAATAGTGATAAACATGGGTTCAGTTGTCACTTGACCTTTCTCAGGATCATCTTTGATGGACTCATCATGAAAGGTCAACGAGGTAGGCTTAGGTCGCTCAGCATCAGAAGGAAACATGATAGCATGTATCGCTTCCTCCTCTGCTGGTAAGCTTTCATCCACAGATATGGATGTCAGCACGCGAACCATTGCCTCACGGTGTTCTCGGGATGTCATGAGCAGGTCGTAAAGGCTTAGCATTGTATTTTTTTGTTTTAGTGCCTATTTGACCTATGTAAATGTGTTGAGGAGATCCTTCTCTCGGCTAGGTTGTTTATCTCCCTTGTCCTCTTCCATTCTGCCAAGAGACAAATCTCCTGAGGTGGAATGGTGTCAGCTGGGGGGTTGTTCTTTTTCTCGCCGAGAGGAGGTGGTTGTGTTTCCGCACCTTTATCCTATTTCTGAGGCACAGGTGAAGGCATGGAGGCCAGGGGCCTAGGCTTAGGGAAGCCGAGCGTAAAATGGTCTTTCGTTGCGTTGACAGATGTGTCCGCTCCCTTTCGCTTATTAGGTGATGGTTGACTATTCTGGTTAGAGGTCTGCCCCTGCGTGAGAGGAGCAGCCGGGGGTTTTGGCACCCGAATAATGAACGACACCCTAGGGGTGGATGCGGACGAGGTCGTGGCTCTACTATGACTGCGTGGCTAAGTGGCACTCTAAGAAGGTGCACGAATGATAAAGGGTGGCCTTGAGACACCACTCGCTGTCAGTGAAAATCTTGTCCCCCGTGATGGACTAGCAGGCATGCGCAAAACAAATGGTGGTTTTGGCGATGCCTTCCTTTCATCGTCCGTACTCACGATGTTGATCGTGTAAGGTGCATCGTTTGCGTTCAGCGGGTCCTTATACACGTAAAACGCTTAGTTTTCCGGACGCATTGGACTACTGCCATCCATTTTCAGGCGACCGTCGTCGATCATGCATTGAATGTCATCTTTCAACGCCCAGCAGTAATCCATGTTGTGACCACAAAAATGGTGGTAGTCACAGAAACGGTCCAGCCTGAAGGACCTCGGAACTGGTGGTTCATTTGGCAAGGCTAAGGAAGGGTTCTTCAGCAGCTCATAGTGGCGTCTGTGATGCTTCAGAGCTTCCTCGGATACCTGCTTAGGCTGAATATATTCGGCCGCAAACAATTGCTTCAACAGTTCCGAATGTTTCAGGGGCAAGGCAGTATACTTTGAGCGATCCTTACGCTCAAAGTTCGATTTTTGCTGGGAGGGCTTTTCAGCAGTGGTTGTGTTTTGGCTAGTGCTGCTCGCACTGGTCGTGGTCTCAGGAGGTGTCGCCGGTGTCTTTTTGTTCTTGTTCTTTGTGCCCTCAGCCAACGTAGCTACTTTCGTTGTCGTTTTACCTTTATCCTTGCCCTTGTTGTGAGCGTTCTTGTAGGCGACATACGCTGGGACTCTGCTGGCCTCCACAGCATCTTGGATGCTTTTAGTTTGGGTGAAGGTCTGATGTAAAGAGCTGGGGGAAAGATAGTACAACTTTGACTTGATAAAGTCATTGACTGCTCTTTTGAAGATGGCCAATAGATGGGCCTCCGCGATTGGCTCACGGATTTCTTTCAAAGTGGCACTCCAGCGCTGTATAAACTTTTGAACAGGTTCAAGCAGGTCCTGTTTCACTCCCATGAGTTGGTCCAATGTGACTTCGAGCCTTAAGTTGTACTTAAAACGAGTCACGAATTGTGTCAGTAGCTCTTCCAATGTCGAGATGGAAGAGCGTGGGAGGGCTCGATACTAATCTAGAGCTTTCCTAATCAGAGACATCGCAAAGACACAGATAAGAGTATGAGGCCACTATTGTAGCAACATGGACTTGGATCTAAAGGTGACCAGGTGAGAGTTGGGATCTCCCTCCCCATTATACTTGGTAAAATGAGGTAAGGACATCCCTGGTGGCAATGACAGCATAGGGACCACTGGACTAATAGGATCATCTTGGTAGAAGTCCATGATTTGTATGGTGTCTGAGCCAGCGGCCTTAAGACGCCTAACCTCCTCAGTGAGGGTTTGAATAAGTAAGAAGGCCTAGTCTAAACTTGTCGAAGGAGGTGTTTGTGAAGAAGGACTAGGGGGCGGAACCGACTGAGCGGTACCAGGTAGCGGAAATGGTGGGACAGTTTGACTGGCAAGTGGGGCAGTGGGGATTCTTGTGGACAAAGGTGCCTACGAAGACCCCCATCCACCCAGCTGGGCTGATAGATTAGTCACCACCGGCTGCACAGGATAAGAATAAGGGTATTGTGGGACCATCTACGGAATACGAGCTGCCGGTGCGACCGAGGGTTGCACACCATATGCCGTAGGTTGGTGATGTTGTGCCGCGGGGATGATCCACTAACTCACGGCGGGTTGTTAGACCGATGTGTGGGGTTGAACGGTGGCTGCGATCTGTTGGTTGGGGGAAGCGGCAACGATAAATTTTGCACCGGATTTTGCACCGGGCGAGTCGAAGGTATGGCATGAGGTTGAATGTGAGGAATGAAATGGGGCGCGGTGGACGCAGGTACCACCAACGGCAGGCTAATCACGCTTGATGATGAGGCCGCCCCTATGGTGTTGTGGTTTGACGCTGGTACTTGCATGATAGATGATTGAGTTGTAGCCTGTGGCACAACAGGGATATGGGTTTGAGTGGTCACGGCTGCGTTAAGATGGGAAGCTTCTCCCGTTCCTTGAGTGAATAGGGGATTCACGTACATATGGGGACTCAGAGTGTGGTATGACTCTACGTGTTCAGACTGGGAAGCGAACTCATCGTCCTCCTCCTCCCCATTGTGAGGTTCCAGCATCGAACACGTAGCCTGACTCTTGGCCATAACTAGTCGAGTCAGGAGTTCGTGATAATGTTCGATCAGAGGGATGATATCGTACATTGTAGGAACGAAATCGTGACCCTCTCTATGGATCAACTCAAAATTTCTTTTGGCCTCGATCTCAGCTCGGCTGAGAGGCAGCTTTGCTTGGATCTTAACACAAATAAAATTGTATTCCTCAGGTGTCACAATAGTGAACGCAGGCTCTCTACCCTACAATCTCAACGAACGGCGTGCCGGTCCCTGAGGACCTACGACACCAGAGGCTGGTCCGGTGAAGGCAACGGGATTCACTGATGTGGCACCTGAGTCAGTGGTGATCATGGCTACTGTGGTTGTGTAAAATGGATCCATTGATCAAGATGATTGATGATAGCTAATGGTTGGATCTAAACGACGAGTGGCAACAAGATCGCGAATAGGCTTTCTACCCTGTAGGATTCCAAAGGAATCATGTCTATGATCGATCTATACCACGCGATTTGTCATAAACTTCCCTAGAGGTATTACGTTTACGGTTTTGGGTATAAATCGCTAACAGGGCTACTCGAAAAGCACGGATCAGAGGTTCAAGCCCTCCTTCTAGCACTAGAAAACTGTAACGATGGAAAATGTCGGCAGCTGGAAATACCGATTCGATTCCATGTACACAGTTTTGACCATGGATTCGTGCGAGGTCTATGCCATAAAAAAAACGAATCCACGACACCCTGAACAATCTTGTCGATCAGACAGGGACTTATCAAACCAGTAAACATATGGAGATTGTGAATATTTTGTGGGTCGATTTGATTTGACGAGTCGCAAAATGAGAGGAAAATAACGTAAGTAGATTATAACAATGATAACGCTAACATGACAAGAGGAAGCAAACACGAGAGAAGCACGTGGTTTCGAGATCTATACTTTGACTTGAAGAATGAATGTTTTGTATGTCACGTTACAATGGGAAGACCCCGATCACTTAGAGTGAGGCAAACAAAAAATAGCTAGAAAACTGTTCAAGTGGAAGCATAGAATGGAGCTTGATCTACCTCGTAGGCCAAAGATGGGATGCAAGGAAGGTCAAGTTCTGACGTCTATCGATCAACTATTTCTGATCAATAGAGCCTGCAAACCGTGCCAGATGATCTCGTGATCTCTGATCTGCTCCTTTTGCCTTAGGTAGTTTCTGCTCAGGACTGCCAATGATCGCTGATGGAGAAAGTTGTGTCTTCCCAAAGGAACGGTTGCTCCTGCTCATCAGCGTATTGTGCGTATGGACAACAAATGCGTAACTACTTTGGTCAGCTTTACGCTGTATCACACTCGTTTACGCTACGTTGCGTGGCGGACCGTAACAAAGCATGAGAATGCTGCGTTAAGCTATTTTATGCTCATTTATGCAGCGGAGCGTAGCGAAGTGTAAAATGATCAAATGGATGACAAATTACGTGGATGTACGCTGCGTAGCGTAACTAGCGTAAAATAATCAGTCTGTAAAAAAAGAACTGTCGCACTTTTTTCGCTACGCCTCATCACGCAATATTGTGTAATGTAGCGTAAAAATAGAAAAGAAAGTAAACTCCGGGATCTGCAAAGGAAATCGAAGACTTGATGCTACGTGCCTCTTTGTCTTGCTCTGCCTTGTTCTCCCTTCTGAAATTCTGACATGTGCTCTCGCCTGAATCGCGAATCTTTGCCTGAGGCTGACTCGCAATTTTTACGGTGTTTCATATCCTTCTTTGTATACTCTGGCACTTGGTGCATCATGTGTGTATGGGTGTATGTATGTCATACGTGTCAAATCATGTGTTGTAAATAAAAGTCCATACCTTCCAAATTGTAAGAGGAACTTGAGGATGCATTTTTACTCAATCATGGGGGTATGATGAAGTGCTAGAAGGTCGATGCATTTACTAGGCTACGTATACAAGATCTCGTATACACGGCTCCGTCGATGCATCCTTCCATGCATTGACGTGGCCATGTTTACGTGATGCCTATTTCAGCCTATAGATAAGTGGGCTCCCGCCACACTTAGGTACCTTTTTGTTAGTTGTAGTGAAGCTCTTGCAGTTTGTTTCCACAAGAGTTAGAATATTTTCCAAGTGCCTGTAGTAGGTGTAAGAAAGGTGTCCAGCTCTTTATTCGAGTGTTGATATATCTGAGCCCATTGGCATGAACGGTAATAAAGATGAGCTTTTCAAGCATTCCTTGCAGCATTTGGACTTAGTCATTTAATGCATTTAATAGTTTAATATTTTTATGCTTTGATAATTACTTCAATTTTTGTTGTTGTTATTTCCATTGCTATCACTCTTTTATAGTTCGTAAAACCATAAGTACGACCATCTCAAATGTGAACCCAACACTTGGCAACCCAGTGACGCTTAACGTTTGGTAACCCAGTAGTGGTTATGGGATGCTCAGGACGTACTTGGAAGATGGGATCAGATACTTATGATAGGGATAGTTAAGATATAGATTAGGATAATTATAGATTATATAATATTCCAACCTTAATTAGATGCCAAGAGATAAAGTAAAAAGCCATAAAAATCATGTGCCTCAATCTCACTTAGGTTTGGAAGACAACGACCATTCTAACACAAGGTTTTTCTGGTTAGGGTCTGGTGTATGCAAAGTGCTTACAATCTACGGAATTCAACCAAGTCGCATGTGAAAGCCCATGATTCGTATGGTTGGGCATAGGGGTACAGTGATAAAGCTACCACTATTCCAAGTGAGAAGATAGCAACCTATGATTAATGCTTAACGATCTAGATACCACACTAGTTCTATCCATGGAATTTGATTAGATTGCATGTGAATACTTGTGATTTGTATGGTTTGGTGTAGGGGATATTGGTTGCTCATCAATTTGTATTATTCAAAAAATTAAATAAATATTTGAATGTGAGTTTATTCAAGATTGATAGAAATTGCTTGATTAATATTTTCAAAAAATAAATAAAAATGAGACTTAGAAATTCTTTTGCCTTACATAAGAAAATCGACAACATTTTTAAAAAAATAAATAAAGATATGTAAATGAGTTTAATCAAACTTGGAATTGAAATCCCTTGCTTAAGCTTTTTGGAAAAATAAATAAAAAGAAGATTTAAAAATTCATGAGCTTAAAAAGAATTAAACTCTTTAACATAAGTTTTTATTTACTCATTGTCTTACAACTAAATATTTTCACCAACAAATACATATTGGTTCATTTCATATAAATATAAACAATGATAAAAAAAGATCCAACATTTAATGAACTTCCCATCCACCTTATTGTTTTATTTTGTTTTTTATTTTTTAAGTTGATAAAATTTTAATTTTATTTTTTTTCAAGAAAGGGTTCAATTACCTCAAGCCTTAATGCTCATCCTATAAAGTGGAGTCCTAGGAGGGTTGGTAGATGCATGAAAACCTAATATCTTTATCAAGTTGATGGGACACGATATCGTGGCTGCTGCGATATTGCATCCCACGTGATATTGCGTCGTCCCCCACAATATCACGTATGCGAAATAGCAGTCCACCACCAGTTCTATAAATAAGAGGTGGCTCTCCCTTGTTTCTCATCCTAGGCTTAGATCATAGTGAAACTCTGGCAGTTTGATCCCTCCAGAGATAGAATATTTTCCATGTGCCTACAGTAGGAACTCCAAAGTCAACGGATCTTTATTCGAGTAGACATTGTACCTGAACACAAGTTTGTGTACGGCAATAAAGACGAACTTCTTGGATAAACTTTGTAGTGCATGGAATAGGCTAAATAGGATTTTATTTATTGTTTATCATTTAATTGCTTTATTAGTTATTAAATCTCTCTCAACCCTTCTCTCCTAGTTAAGTGCCTTAGTACGACCGCTTCGAGCACGTGCGTTATGCTTGGGGATCCCAACAACGATTAGCGTTTGGTAACCAAGGTTGCATTGGTTCAGGGTGTGAATGGTAAGTGGGAACGGATGCTAATGCTAGGTTAATATAGACTTAGTTAGTTAGTTAAAGTTAGTTAATTAGTCTCTTCAACCCTTCACCTTATCAGCATAAGAGATAAAATGGAAAAGACATAAAAATCATATACCTCAGACTTACTTAACCATACAATCGTGACTAATACATGTAAGTTTGGGAAGATAATGAATAATTAACCGTAAGTGTTCTATGAGGTGTGTAGTCACTTAGTCTGTGGAGTTTGACCGGATCATGTGTGCTACGCTCGTATTCATATGGTTGAGTGTAGGGATACCTCGCCACTCATCATTGGCGCCGTTGCCGGGGACTAAGTGTTTGTATGCTAAGTAGAACATAGGAGATCACTCACATCATTGGGAGCTTAAATGAACCTTAGGGTTAATTAAATGAAAATTATATAATGGTTAAATAGCACATCGATAAGACACAATGTGTTCTTCTTCTTCTCGCAAGAGAAATACGCCACCTAGGGATAATACAAGAAATAGTCGAAAATCTAAAACACATAATCAAAATCCACTGGTTCCTCAAAAATACCAAGTGGTATATACTCATCCTGATGAGTACATACCAGATTTTACCTTTATCCTCCATCAAGACGAACAGCTGCGATGGAGAGACTTGCAAGGTAACATTGTGTTACCTCCAGATCAATTAGTCCCAAACATTCTTATTCGTTCTCTTGCACAAATAGGCATGACACAACTCTATGTTGAATAAGTTATAGGTGATTTTGACACAAGGGATTATCATCCTACAGTAGCACAACATATAAGGGACTAGAGACAGGAGAGCCAACATACACTATTGAAGGGCAAAGGGGTCCCACACATCCTAAGTGAAATTAGAGATGGTGAAATACTTATAACGGGTTCTCTATCGAATGATGTTCCCCTCCTAATGATAGTGAGGAGGTTGGGTATCAGACCCTATGATCCATGATACACAACCCTAGTTCTGATCCCCGTGAACGCCAACTATTCACTGAGGGAACAACAACACATGACAAGGATAGGCACTTGGATCATCATCACGATTGGGGCTGAAGCCACAGAAGAGAAGGTAGGAAACATTGTCATGATAATGGTTCTCCTTCTTCTTCCCCTTCTTCACATCATTCATCCTCTCCTTCCACCTCTGGGTGTAGCCATCAAGAGCATAACATTGAGGATAGAGGTAGACAAAACGAGAGACCTCGACGAGAGAGTCGAGAGCAAGGACAAGGGCATGAACGAAGGGAAAGTACAGAACAATGTAGACATCATAGACATCATGAAATAGATGATCATGATGAGCCCCTACTTGCAACCCGAAGTATGCTCGATATAATGGAAGCAGTGAGAATACCGACAAGGCATTAAAGACATAGACAAATCAAGCACTTAGACATGAACAACATCCCATGCTTTGAAGGGGGATACAACGCAGATCCACAAAATCATTTACAGGCATTCCATGATGCCTGTGCCTAGGACACTCATAAAGGAAGCAGAGAGTTAGTATTGGTCCTTAGAACCGGAAACCATTAGAAGGTGGAGTACAATGTTAGAACTCTTCAACAATAAATATCAAATGTCCTCTAGAGTGTCTAACTTGTGTAAGCAAATCCAAGGATGGAAACAAGGTACTCATGAACCCTTGGATGCTACCATGGACCACTACTATGCATTGTTACATCATTGCTTAGGCCATGGTTACACACAACAGGACCAACTTCACCACATCGTAGATGGGCTAAGGTATGAAACTAGGAGAACCCTTGGGACTTATTCCCAACGGAGATTATCAGAACTTAGATCCCATGAGATTCATTGATTGTTGGAGCAAGTAGCCAAAGAAGAAGGGGAGCTATAAAAAAGAGAGAGTGTGGAAGAATATAACTGTGATCCCTCTCTTCGAAAGAAGGGAGTGAGATTCTATGATGAAGAGGATGAGTCACCACTCGAAGAGTTGGTGAATATGAAAACCTTGACACTTCAAAAGATAACAATGGAAGTAGCAGCTAAGGTAGATCAGATATAGGACTCCTTGGATAGTAGACTTGAACTTATCCTGAAAATCATAGAGGAGTCCAAGGAGGAACGAAGTAGTGACAAGAACAAGACAAAGTAGAGAGATTTAGGCCCTGCACGTGACAAGGGTAAGGGGAAAATAACTATCTCCGATGACGTTGTGGATTCAGACATAGATGATGATGGTGGATGTGAGATCTGCTACTATGACCATCCTAAGGGATGTTGCCCAATCATCTCACATCTACAAGAGTCTAGGGTGTATGAACTCAACCTGAGACTTAACACATTGTAGACACCTCAAAGGTTACCTTATCCCAAGGTAACCTAAGACAGTTCCACCAACCATTGATGTACTATCCAAGTGGAACTCCACCACAACCCATCAGGCAACATCAGCAGTGGCAACACCGACAGTCATGGGGGATACCACCACTTGGGCAACAATACCCTTACTGAAAACCCGATCCTTATGGTTACTACTTGCAGCAACCAATTTCTCCAAGTGATCCTATGGATTACGTAACTCCACAACGTCACTGCCCAGTTCAGGAATATTATCAGACTTCCCCTCCTAAAAGGGACACTCCACATGTATGCCATCCTCCAAATCCATCTGCACCTATCATGCTAGTAGCTCCACCACCAACTGTTCTAACAATGCCAAGGGTATTTCCCACTCAACCATAACAATCCAATGTCACGAGGACTTCTGATCCTCAATCCTCAGTTGGTCCTAACAATTTTATGCCGAAAAGACTTTTCTTCAGAACCAAAAATCCAACTAAGCCCTCATCCTCACAAGCAGTTGAACATCTAAACACCGCTGTACCAAATAAGGTTTCAAGACTCCCTTCAAACAAAAAATCATGTCCAATGCACATGGTTATGTTAACACATACCGTAACCAATTGGATTAAGGTAGGCCACCTTCCCAAGAAATTATCTGATCCTGGGAGCCACCTAATTTATCTTCAGGTCACTGGGAATGAACCTCATAAGGCTCTTCTTAACTTAGGCTCTGGAGTCAACTTAATCTCACAAGAATTGTACAATACCTGGAACCTGCCTCCACTCAAGAAGAGTAATATTCACTTAGAGCTAGTTGACCAGTCCATCACTATTCCTTTGGGATAGGTTGAGGACATTGTTACCACTGTGGGTGATTGGTCATACCTAGCTGATTTCCTGGTGATCCAAATAAACAAAGAAAAAAGGAATTTCCCAATAATAATGGGAAGGGAATGGCTGAGTACAATTGATGCATGCCTAGGAATCTACAATCTTTCCCTAGAAATATCCAAGAAAAATACTTTCAAGAAGATTGAGAGGAAGAGAGTTCCATGCATCGCATATATGACACAGGGTGCCATTACATGCAGAAATCATGGGTGATGCGAAGTTTAACATTGCCTGCATGCAATTGGTGTGCACAAGATCTTGACATACAAAAGTACCTATATGTAGTAGCCACACAACAAGAAAACACCCATTGTCTGATGGATGAGCAAGGGAGCAACTCGATAACATGCATGGAATTGACTGAGGGGATAACTAGTGCTTACATTGAAAGCACATACGTACTAGAGCAAGTTCGTTGCCAACTTCTAGCCCTTAACTTTAAAAACATTAATTGGGGGAAGTTGGAGATTCCTAAGGAATTTAGACAAGAGCCCCTAGACCTAAAACCATTATCCACCGATTTGGAATACATGACCCTTGAAAACAAAAAATCGATAATTATCAACACAAAACTTGCCCCAAAACAAAAAGAAATCCTATTGAAGGTAATCAATAAATGGTCAAAAGCCTTTGCCTGTTCATATCCTGAAATAACCAAAATAGACCCTAGGATATGTCAACATAGAATTTACATGGACCCCTCCATGAAGCCTCGGAAACAACCACAGAGGCGATTGAACCCAAAATTGAAATAGGTAGTGAAAGAAGAGATAGAGCAACTCCTCAAGGCCAGGTTCATATATTCCATTACTGATAGCGAATGGGTTAGTCCTCTAGTAATCGTTCCTAAGAAAGGAGGCAAATGGAGGGTATGTATAGATTTTAGGCTACCTAACATGGCAACATTCAAAGATCATTTCCCATTTTCGTTCGTCGACCAAGCCTTGGAAACTATAGCGGGGCATTGCTATTATAGTTTTCTGGATGGATATAGTGGATATAATCAAATATGAATAGCACTAGAAGATTAAGCCAAACAACCTTCACCAGTCCCTGGGGAATGTTCGCATATAAGCAAATGCCATTTGGCTTGTGCAATGCCCCCGCCACATTCCAATGTTTAGTCCTAAGCATATTTCAACAATAAATAGGAAATGGAGTAGAAGCCTTTATGGATGACTTCTCCACTTATAGGGCAAGCTTTGATCAAGCCCTAGACTGGTTAGAGTAGGTGCTGAAACGATGCGTTGAAAACAATCTAAAGCTCAATTGGCAGAAAAGCCATTTGATGGTTCAAGAGGGCATAGTACTGGGGCATAAGATCTTGCAATCAGGAATAGAGGTAGACCCAAAAAAAGTAAAGGTTATCCAAGGAATCCCTCGACAACCAGAAACGGTCAAAGATATTCTGTCATTTCTTGGACACACTGGCTACTACCAGAGATTCATTGAGAACTTCTCCAAGATTCCCAAACCATTGGTAGAATAAATAAAAAAAGATGCACCATTCGAATGGACCAGGGAATGTGAACAAGCATTCCAAAATCTAAAAAAAAGGCTTGTGGAAACCCCTATTCTACAAGCCCTTGACTAGTCCAGACCATTTCATATAATGATCGATGCATCTAATTATGCCTTACTTGCCATACTAACATAGTTAGATGAACAAAAACACCCTTATTACATCCACTGTTCGAGTAAGAGTATTGTTGGTGCACAACTCAACTACATAACTACCAAAAAGGAATTAATGGTTGTAGTGTTTGCACTGGACAAATTTAGGCACTATGTGTTGGGCTAAAAAGTGTACATTCATATAGATCATAGTGCAATACGGTTCCTCATGAACAAGCCAATGGTTAGCCCTTGTATTATACGTTGGTTGGTGATCCTTCAAGAGTTCTATTTAACAATAGTAGATCGAGAAGGCACTGAGAACGTAGTTGCCGATCATTTATCTCAATTGCGTTGGGACAACAAAGAGGATGAATATGTCGTATCTGATCACTTTCCTAATGAAACCCTCTTTGTCGATGTAATAAATAACCAACCCATGGGAACAAGTTGGTATAATAGCATTCTTACTTATCTCCTCTCCCAACAAACACAATAGGGTTTGAACTCTAGGAAGAAGTAACGGTTTCTTTAGAAAACCAAGTACTTCATGGAAATCAAGGGACAACTCTACAAAGTCTGTCCTAATGGCTTGGTTCGATGGTGTGTGCTTGATGAGGATTAGTTAAGAGTTCTCAAGGATGCTCATGAGGGTCCCTGTAGGGGACACTATGCAGGGAGACGAACGACCTTTAAGATCCTGCTTGCAGGATACTACTAGCCAACGCTATTTCAAGATGCCCATCAGTTTGTCCAATCCTGTGAATGTTGTCAATAGGATGGTGGAATGACTACTAGAATGGAGGGTCAGCAACAATGGATTCAACCCTTAGAACCCTTCGATATTTGGGGAATCGATTTTATGGGGCCTATTACACCGATGTCCAATGGGAAGGCTTATATTATTGTTGTTGTTGAGTATTTGACCAAATGAGCTGAAGCAGCTACTATAATAGATTGCACATCGTCTACAGCTACACAATTTGTATAACAACAAATCATAAATAGGTTTGGTGTAATGCATGCACTCATCTCCGACAATGGAACACATTTTACAGGTGCAACCTTTCGCAAGTTGATGCAATGCTTAGGGGTGGAACATAAATTGACCACACCTTATCACCCCCAAGCTAATGGCCAAGCTGAGGTCACCAACCAAGAGATTACAAGAATAATTATGAGAACAATTAGCAAATTTAGGTGAGATTGGAGGATGAAACTGAATGATACTCTCTGGGCGTACCGCTCCACTTGGAAATTCCCTACAGGCTACTCTCCCTATGATTTGGTGTACGGAAAACTCCCAAAACTTCTAATTCAAATGAAGCTCCATACACTCTCCATGGCATGTGACCTCCATCTTCACCTTGATCTAGCACAAAAATAATGATTGGCATCTCTAAATGTGCTAGATGAGAATTGATTGGTTGCCTTGTCATCAAATGAGATACACAAGGCATACAACAAACAATGTCATGACTCAAAAATTTGAAAGGTTAAATACCAACCCAGAGACAAGGTCCTTTATTGGAATCCCGCACATGTACCACAATGTACGAAATTTCAAAAATTGTGGAAGGGACCTTACATTATCCATGTGACCTTTCCTTCAGAAGCCATGACAATATATAAACTTGAAACCCTTGATAAGAGACTATTGGTCAATGTGCAATAAACCAAACCTTTCCATGAACTAAGAACAGCTAGTGCAACTCCCACCTCTGGTAGCGGACAACCATGCTCCTTACCTCTGGTAGCGGACAACCATGCTCCTTATTTTGGATCTCTCCCTTTCCATTTAGTCATGGGGGAGATGGCCACCTGTGCTAATAAATCAAGGCCCTCAGTTCGTTTAAGTTTTTTTTTACACATTTTTGTTTTACATGTTTTTGTTTAACACATTTTTGTTTTACATAGTGTTGTTTTACATGTTTTTTTTTACACATTTTTTTACACATTCTTGTTTTACATGTTCTTGTCTTACACGTTTTTGTTTTACAACATCGTTATACTTTTTCATTTTGTGTGTGTGTGTGTGCGTGTGTGATCCATCTTGTAAGTTTATCACCCAATAAGTGTTCTTCATGATGGTATGAACTATTTTTGTATTGATTGCTAATGTTTGGTTTTTACCTTTAAGTTATGATGTTGATACTAAGGTATGCTTCTTTTGATATGGCAGGCAATGAGTCCACTTCATCCATCTATCCACAAGTTCTATGGTCTCTCTCGGCTTGGAAATGTACAGTCTCTTCCTAAATAAGAACTCTAACGAATCGGTGATTGGGCACTTCTCAAACTAAGGAAGGACTCAAGGATTGAAAAGGGTGTGACTTCAAGGGAACTTGATGCATTTGTGTTGGCCGTTCTCTTGGGTGCTTGGATGTTTTCTTTTTGAGTTTTCTTACCATTCCGACGTTACCCAATTATTGGGAAGCTGAGTAATAAAAATAACAAAGTCTTTGCATGGTGTGGTTCTCATGCATAAACACATAAAAAATTAAAAAAAATAGTGAGAATTCAAAGCACACCCCTTAGAAGGAATAATCAGTTGGGCTACAAGCACTAGTTATGGAACTAAAATCAAAATGTTCCCTCTAACTAAGGCCCTTCTTACTTCCCATTCTCTCCTCCTTGTTTCATTGGAATGGTGGTGACTCTTGGGCGAAGGCATTCTTGTTACTTCAAGAGGATGGATTGGCCAAATGCATTAATGCGAAGTCACTGGATGTAGTTTGTTTGAGGTGAGACTTGGAATGGGATTTGCTAAGTCACATTAACCATGAAATACACAAGGGGCTGTACACCACCTTGTTCTTGAACTTCCATTCCATTCTCTTCTCTTTCCATCCTTCTCTCCATTGTTCACCTCATTGTCAGTTGTATCATTAGTGTATATTTTGGTTGATGCATTGTTTTCTTTTTGGTAAATTCTTGTGGTTAAGACTTTAACTCTTGTTTCAAATGACATTCCCAGAGCCTATGGACTCTTTGAATGTGGGTTTTTCAAGGCATTAAGGGCATGAGCCTGCTTTGGGGAGGACCCACTGACATTCCTATTTGGTGCATTAGTTAAATTATTTCCCTTAATGTTTGGTAATTAACTCTATTTTGTTCATTTCCATCTTGACATCCATTTCATCAATGTCATAGTTGTCTCTTTTTCTCCATCTTTCTTGTTCCTTTTCTTTCTCCATTCTATCACTACCAGAGGTTCGCTCTTAATCATGGGGGTCTAGACCCAAATTTTTTCGATTTTCTCCTAACCCCTACACCTTCGGTAGTCGCCATGAATATATCTCCAAACCTATATCAGCCATACCAGAACTTAGCCAATGGACCTTTTACCAAAGCAAGGTATCATTTGCATTATGATTCATTTACCCTTGCTAATAAAAGACTGTGTTATGTGTGAAGATGGCAATCATACAACAATGGATTGGATCTGGAGAAAACACTTGGAATGGAGCAGTGCTGGAAGCAGCTATGCAAGGAGCAAGATCGATGGCATGCTTATAGATGGACAACAAAAGGTGCAATCTTAGCGTTGGCAGCAGAAAAACTTCTTTCTCTCTCTCTCTTTCTCAAGCTGCCAAATAAGGCCTGATGTCAATGTAATAAGGTGTTCAATCTTGTTGTCATGAACACCAGTTTTCTTGTCTTGTAATGATGATC
>MNCI01017670.1:6134-23814 GCA_015680685.1 Gnetum montanum
GAACGGATGCTCATTGCACTTAGGCTAGTTTAGATTCTCTCACCCTTTCTCTCTTAGCTTATATAATATTAGTTTCCATTGCCTTCAGGAATAGCATTAGATTAGAAACCCATCATACACCTCACTCTGGACTAAAACATATGTGACAAAGCTAATACTAGTCTAGGTGGGAAGATAGCGAACTGCGACCTAAGGCTAATTGTCTAGATGCCACAACTAGTTTGTCTACGGAGTTTGACTAGATCGTGCGTGTAACACTCGTATTTATATGGTTGAGTGTAGGGGTACCTTGCCACTCATCAACAACGAATTGCGATCAACATGTAAGTATCTAGATACCACAACTAGCCTGTCTGTAGAGTTCAATCAGATTGTGCATGAACGCTCATATTCGTATGGTTGAGTGTAGGGGTACCTCACCACTCATCATCTATAGTCCAATTATTAAGTTGCAACATAGTTGCATCTCTAAACATATAATCAACATAAAGCTTTCATAAAATTTAAATGGAACTTTATTTTTCAACATCACCCACTTGAATCAAACCCATAATTCAAGATTTCCAGACGAAGAGTTTTACCACTAAATTAAAACTTCATTGTTTGGGAAGGTTGTTAGAACTAGAACTAGTTTTTTTTTTTGGTTAGGGGGAGGGGTGGGGTAGGGTGTGTTGAAGCTTGTTTTTAAAACAATATTTATGCCCTAGACATATTGAAATTAGAACTTTAAACAATATTTATGACTCTTGATTTGAAAACTCTAAGTCATAGGTTCAATTTTGGTAGACAGTGTTGAGTTATAAAGTTCCAATTGGATAAATATACTCCAAGATATATAACTCAACATTACCCACCAAAATTGAACCCATGACTTGGAGCTTGCAAAGCAATAGTCTTACCACTAGGCTAACAATTTGTTGTAAAATGAGAAATAAATGGTTGGGGAAAGGAGGTGGGTGTTGGACCCTAAAATAAATGTAATATAGATATACCTCAAGATATATAACTCAGCATTACTTACTAGAATTGAATGTATGACTTGGAGCCTTCAAATCAAGAGAATAAAATAACTATATGTATCTATCGGACATATAGCCAACACAAAACTTAAATAGAACTTTATAACTAAACATTATTCATTGAAATCAAATCAATAACTTAGAGTTTCCATATTAAAAGTCTTACCACCAAGTTAAAACCCCATTATTTGAGCAACCATTTCTTGATTCATCATACTTACTTAAAGGGAAGAGCACACAAATTATATAAATTGAAATACTAGATGGGGATTGTCGGAATGGATTTTTGGTTCTCTTTATTCGTTAGTTGGTGCTCCACCTTAACCACCCCCCCCCCCCCGGAATGGGAACTTTGCAATTTACGCTCCTAGCGCACAAAACTCGCGGGCCCTTTTTTGCGACGACGCGTTTTTAAATAAAGAACCGGCCTTTAAGTTTTTCCGGAAGTATTTTGCTAACTATATTTTTTGGCTGATAAAGAGCATCACATCTGATTTCGTGTAACCGTAAGCTTTGGTTAAAGCTCCTGCCCTAAGTCATCAGTTATTGGATGCAACTTCAGCACAGCAGAAACGCCACTTCGATACTAAAAGCTTTTTCAGGATACTTCAGGGCTGAGTGTTCTGCAACAGGGAATTCATGAACACGCGTGTCAAAACACTGAAATCTGTTGAAAATTCATTGTAAATTTTTACAATGCAGCAATGAACAAGCTCGGAGTTTAACCGACGCGCGCTACTTCGCTCCTACCTTTCAACACAGCTGCTACGGAGAACTCTGCAAGTCACCGTTCACGGTTGGAGCTCGTTTTTACGCCAGCTTAAATTTGCCCTTTCCATTGCAGGGGAGCTAGACTTCTTTAAAAACATTCTATATTTGAGTTTTCTTTGGTGCATTTGCAGAGGTTTAAAAAGGGTTTTTGCGTGAAATCCTATGTGATAAGAGAAGAGAAGAGAGGCGCAAGTAGCACGTGCAGAGTCTGAATCCGTGTTTGAGTGCGTTGCGAGAAACAAAAAAGGCATCGAATGGGATCAGGTGGGGCTTATGATAGCTGAGACTTTGCTGCTTATACTTGATAGATATTTCTATCTTCACTGTTATGAAATCTTTATTTTATTTCCCGTAAGATAGAAAAATTACAGATTTTTTATTTGCTGCCATCATTAAATAAATCACTGAAATGAAGCTTCCTGTTCTTTATGTGGAGGAATAACTGTAAAAGCTTCCTCTAACATGGCATTTTAGTTTGATTGATTGAGTTATTTTTTTCTTATAAATGAAATTGTTTCAAATGAGGTCTAGACCTTATGGAGTCTATTGGAGCAGTTCAATTTCGACAATCTTTATGCATAATGTTTATGTGATTTGTACAATGCAAGCCATATGTGTTAACCAACAACTCGAATGCCTTATATAACATATAGCTGCTCCAAATGTGGCCTGTTCCCTACATAACAGTTGTTAAGCAATCAAATAACCAAATTTATAAATGAAAATTTGGAAGATATTGATACTTATCCTACCATTACCATCTTCAGCCTCAACTTTTCGATTAAAGCATATTTGTTGTGCACATGTTAGTTTGATTTTGATTTTAGCTACATTCTTGTTATTCTGATTCATGTTCACTTTTTGTTTTGTTTGGATAAAGACGCTAGCCATTCTTCTTGTTACAAAGATGTTTATCTAGATTAGTTATGAGAATAGTTAAGAAATAAAAAAACCTTAGTTTGGAGAAATTATCCAATTAAATGGACATTGTTTTCTTCAGATGTTGTTATATTATAACAGACCAACTATAGACGTGACTCTGTAAAGAATTGGTTGACAAATCAATGATATTGATTTTATACTATGGCAAAACTATTTATTGTGTTGCTCCCATCATGTTGGAATAGAAGCAGCGATAAAACATTACGAGTTTATTGTTGCTGCCACAGATAACAGAGGGGAAATTTTATGTGCAAAAAACTTTATTCTACTATTGTAAGGAATTGGTAGGAGGATTTTTCATCTTAAAGAGGTAGATTAATCTTGTCTAGTTAATTTTGAATGTCACATCACCAAAATAAAAATTATTGTGGGAGATGATGAATAGGGGTTTTGTTAAATGCTTGTATATCAGAGCTATGAAGCAACTTTGGAGAGTAAAATTTAAACACATACGGGTTTTGACAAGCATACCATTGTTAACTTACAACCACAACCAGAAATAAAAAAGCAAAAGTAAAGAAGTTTACACTAGGGTATGAGCCTTTTGGGAGTGTAGTAAGAATATATATTCATGTTGGTGTTAGGTAGACATCTGGCTATAAACTATTTGCGTACATACCCTAATGGGCCACCCAATTCAATGGGATACAAGTTATGATGATGACAACGATGTACTGTCCATCCACAGAATTTTGCTTGTAGTAGTTTTTATATTTTTATAATGCATAAAATTGTTTCAATAAAACTCTTATAGCATATCATAGGTGACTGTCTATTGTTGATGTCTCCCATATTTTGTTAATTTATATGCATCTAAAAAGTAGAAGTGCTAGAATTAATAGGGGGTTTAAAGAAGTTTTGAATCTATAGTGGAAAGATTTTTGTATTATGGTCTACTTTAGGAAAAGGTGCAAACCATGATATTGGCGAAGGAATCTATAAGTTAGACACAATTCAATTATGAATACTCTTTGATAATGTATCTGCTTCCAGTGATTTTGTGGTTTGAGCTATAAAATCAATAGAGCTATAAAATCAGGTCAAATTAAACAACACAATGAGATACTGACATTGCAAATTGTTCAAGTGACAGATGTCTTTCCCCAGTCTTCCTGATTTTATTTGCATAAAATGCCATATTTTACATCCATATGGATGACATATGAGAACATTCCACATATATATTTGCCTGTTCAAAATTATTTTGCTGTTGAATTTGGTTCTCTGCAATTCACTGCTTGCTTTCATATGATTTGTTGAAGGTTGGAATTTGATACCCTTTGATGAATTCCTCTGCTTAAATATTGTGTAATTGTAAAAATTATTGACAGTTTATTTAGACAACTCATATCTTGATGGATCAATGGGATATCCTACTATTGATTATACTTTAATTTTAAAAGCATATTTTTGTAGTGCTATTGAATGTTGATATGGTTATCCTCTGACTTCTTATAGTTGAATTGGTGATTGTTTCTGTTTTCTCTTTCTCTATTTTATTTTTTAATTCACTGTAGTTGCTCTTTCATATTGATTTTATATTTTCTAATTGTTTTAGCAGGAATGAAAGTGGGAGTGAAGATGAATACCAGAAGAAAGAAGAATAAAAAGAAAGAACATAACATGTAAGAATATCCGATAGTTCTTTTAGTTTCAGGAATCTTGTAAATTAGCATTACCTGATCATGGATTATTTATCATATTGTATGGATCATGGATTATTTATCATATTGTATGGGCATCTTTCACTTTTGTATATTTTTTCTACTTGATGGTTTTAACTTAGCACTCTTTTTCTCTGCATTGTCTAGACACAAGACTTGCTAGTTCAATCATGGTGCCCCTGATTGTGAAAGGTTTAAGGAAAATTTCTTAAAATCCCTTCTGATTTGTTAGCAGGTTTACGTACTGTAATTTAATGGAGTCATTGCAATATATATAGAAAAGTGTTTAGTACTATTTTTCAAAAAGCAATGATCATTGGAAAACACCTTGGGCCCATCTGCTCTAGGCAGAAAGAACATGGTCAATTCACCCTTAAGGTTAAGAGCAGGTACTGGAGAGACCTCCGTTTGACTTTTGGCAATCAATTCTGCAATGTACTTTGTTATTTGGTGACTTGCCATTGATGAATATTGTCCTACTAGATTGAATTGGCATTTATCATGCACCTTCGTTTGTCCTTTCTCCAAAGCACAAGCAACAAGGACATCTCACTTTTAGGAGGTCGTACTGCTTTACTGATAGAGGACTTTTGGAAAACTATATTTCATTTGGACCTGTGTATATATAGATCTGCAAGAACGGAAGAGGTTTACACCAACTGTTTTAGCGATTGATGAAAATTTCCCATGTTCGTTAGCAATGAGTCTTCAAATCTGTTAACCTACCAACTGGTATGAACCTTCTTCTGGTAATAATTGTAGCAGTACATTGCCTTAATCTCAAAATTGTTAGTCATTATGCTTACATAGATGCTCTTCCTGCAGTCTCCTAGGCATAGGAAAATGGCACATGTAAAAAATTTAGAAACTTACAGTTTTAAGGTGCTTTCACAACATTGAATAAAATGCATTGATTCAAACAACTTTACCAGTAACATTTTTTTTTTAAAAAGAGAAATATCTGGATAAAAGTGGGCAACTCTTTTGAAACATACTCAGGTTGATTCCAATCTGCATCAACTTGGCCAAATAAATTCAGGTTGAAAATTGAGGTTTTGGTAAAAATTTTACAGCTTTTGGCACTGCTTTTCTTTTCCAGTGTTTAATTTATACCAAGACATATTTGTTTGTGTTCAAAATGCATTCTAGCGCTGATCATATACCTATGATACACTGCATGAAAATTATGGCATTGTAAGTTAAATGTTTTTATTGCAGTTCTACCAGTTTTGAGCCAATCTTATTGTAACTTTGCTTGACTAGGTTTCTTTTTCTTTGCAGGAAATCAAAAACAATGGAAGAGAGTGATATAATGGGAGATGCTTTAATAAATGATGATATGCAAGAGGTAAGGTATTTCAGACAACTTCATTAGAGAATAATGGTAGCGGTCATTCTTATACCGTATTGTTGGCTGTCCCTGATTTGCTTTTATTTTAAAACAGGAGGAGGCAGATTATGTTGATATAACACCAGGAGGACTTGATCAGAATGTTTTAGAAGGTGAATTTGCTTTAAATTTTTAGGTTTTTATATGGATGGTTGTTTTTCTTTTGGGAGCTTGTACATTTGAAGTTACTCAATTTCTTACCAATAGTTGTGTTGATTCATTTATTACAGAGGAAGATGATGAGATGAATGATATATTAGGTGGGAAAAAACATTTTTCGGAATCCAAGGAACATAAAAGACAATTAGAAAGCCTAAAATTCAAGGTTCAATCTGACATATACCTTTTTTGTTTGCTTTTTTTGGGGGGTGATGTGGGGACTTTACTTTCTATTCAGATCATAACTGCTGAGGGTGAATGAACATTCATGTTTTTTTTTCTTTCATTATAATTATCAGTGTTTTATGTGATAATGCATGTATGAGTTCTTTATTTAGTTGTGGTCATGCCTCCTGCTTTGTTAATATAATACATTGCAGCGTACTTTATTTTAGCAAGCATGTATTCACTTTTCTTCTTTCAGAGCATTTGTAATACCTGTTCATAGGGAGCAAGAGCTAGCACCCGAAGCCCCCCCAGCAAGAAAGCTAGTTGAAAGAAGAAAATGACTAGGTGGCTTTCTTTCTACAACAATCAACTAACATTAACCTATAAAATTAAAACAAAATCAACAATTCCTAGATCTAGCCCTAAAATAGGTCAATCAATATTAATTTTGAAAATTAGGAGATAATTTTATAAAGAAATAGCCATAGTAAAATATCTTTGCAAGATTCATCAGATAAAAAAATTCAAACTTTTTAATATTCAACCTAAAAAGAAATATCTAATCAGGATCCTTTACACATTTGTAAACCAAAAAAATGACTACAAAAGCAGATAAATTAATAATCTCATATTTGTTCATCACATAATAATATTTTATAATGTCTAGCAACACACAAAACAAGATCATTTGAATTTAACTCTTGTAACCATTTTACCATTAATCATTTAATCAGGAAATTCATATGTTCAACAGCAGAGCATAAATAAATCTCAACCATAAATTAACATCCTAGGTTTTCCCTCACTTCATCAATTTATAGAAAGATATCAAAATCAGACTTGAGAAGGTATAGGAAAAAAAAAGTATAATTCAAGATTCAGATCCAAGATTTATGCATTCAAAGGGGGAGGGTTCATAACCAAATTCCAACCAAAATCCAAGAATTCAACAATTTTAAAACATTCACAATTATCGATGGGCCCAAGGATACTCTCACTCTTTGTCGATGGTACCAATCCTTATATCAGGGATCCTTGGTCCTTGTTGGCAATCTTTTGCCAAAAATGCCCCAAATCGTTATGGGTGTTTCTCTCATCCAAGTCATTTAGGTGTGAGAGTGTAGAAGATGGGCAGAGAGATCCAAAAAAAAAGTAATAAAGGTTTCAAAAATCTAAGCTTACAACAACAATCTTGATATTTTCATACAAGCATTGTGAAGGTGGTTAGACAGCAAAAAGAGAGGTGTTTGAGAAAATCAGCCCTTGCTGGCCATTATCAAACATAACAGAGATGGATCATTTTACCTTCTTGCATAGATATCTTGCTTACTAGGAGGAATTATCAGAATATTGGATTGCTATGGTGCACTTGCTTTCTTTTTCCTTGCTATCTCTTGTAGCATCCATAGTCTTCTCTCCCTTCCCAGCCATGCTCCCTATTGTTGTATCCTTTTTTTTTGTTCCGCTCAGCTACTTTTGCCTTCTGTGTGTTTTTTTTCCTCTCCTCCTCTTCCTATTTGTAGGTGGAATAAGGGGACTGTTTGTATTCTTTTCTTTCTTTTTAAAGTTCTCTCTCTCTTTTTTCAGCTATGGGTTATGAGTTCAATTCTCTTCATGATCACTATAAAAAAAATCAATAAAATATGTATATTCACAGGTTGCAGGTTCAATTCATAAATCAACAATTTTTGATATTTTAGAATTCAGATTTGGCTAGATCTCAGGTTCAATTCCTTGTGATAATTACAAAACATTCCAGCATACTATCTATCTCATTATCATTTAGAATTGTCATAAGATGCAAGGAAAGAGTTTTCAAATAGATTCATGATAAGGGCAGTTCAAGATACATAATCAAATAAGGCACCTTCTTTTTTAGGTCATCAGTGATGTGAATTTTCCCATCGTCTTATGAGCCTTGAAAGGTCATCACGTGACCTTTTTACAGCAATGGAGAGGGTACTTATACTTTACTATTTTAAACTAACAAGAGCAATGCATCACATTTAGATAAAATAAAATAAAAAATAAAATATAAAGCTACAGTATTTGCACACAATATCCCTGATTCATGGGTTAGGTTCCTTCAACTTGATTCATAGGTCAAGTTCCTCAATATGAGCATTCTTTTGCATCTCAACATACCCGTTTTAGCTCTTGAGACACACCTTAGAGCATTGTCCTCTGTTTTTCAGCATCTTTGTTGAAATAGAACAGAAAATATTTTTTTCCCATATATTATTTATTATTATTATTTTAAAACATTACCAGCATGTATTTTAAATCATATTTCTTATGCATAAACTATTTAAACATTTAATCATAATACATATAAAAATCTGGTCAACAAATTTATTACTATTCCAATTAGCCACTTCCACCACAGTCCAAACAAAGCACACGCACAACTTGTCAACAAAACGTGCACACAAACACACACAAAGACTATTACAATTGTTAACACAAAAGGTCAAGGAGAAGTGGTTCGTTACAGCATTGCAAATGGTATTGTTGCCAGAATTTGCCCGAGCAAAAATACCATTTACGATTTGGCCAATTCTAAGTCTGTAACCTGTAACCTGCCAACAGACTTGCATTTTAGAAAACACTTATTTAATCCAATATTATAGTCTTCTTCTTAGCCTTATCCCAACTACATAGGGTCGGCTATACGACTTCTTTTATGCCATTTGCTTCTATATATACAGACAAAATTTAGTGGCATCTACCCTGTTTGTTTTGAATGGGGAACATTATATAAATATTGATGTTACTGTCAGTGGGAAGTTTATAAAATTTTATGGTGAATGATATTCATGAAGCATTCTAGGGTTTAGGGTTCAAGAATAATTGTTAATTTTCAAGTTTCAAATTTGTTTTATGGTTTTGATTGTACAATATTATTTTCTGCAAGCTTACAAACTTTTTGCCAACTTTCATCAATTCACTTGCCATCTGAAGCTCAGATCAAAGGGAAGCATAGTTACAGTGATAACTGAAGTCCAAAAAATAATAAAGCTTTGAAAGCTTATGAGCTGATCCAGTGAAGCATTGATCAAGTCTGTTGAATCTATACTTAAAAAATTTATTTTTTAAATTAATATCTTTTTACCTATTCACAAAAAAATTGTAAAATGTGTTTTGTTAAAAGATCAATTGGCAATCTGGTAAAAAACATGCACATATTTTTTCCTTCCAAGAATTGCTTAAAATATCTAGCTAGATGAAGGGATATGCTATACCCATGTCATTTTTTGCCATGTTCCAAAACAAGCCAACCATATGGAAGAACCACACTGGTTTGCTTTACACAGATTAAATAGGTTTTAGATAATTTTTCGATGTGCATATTGAATTGGAGATTTCTTATTCTTGGAATTTATGCCGACTAACCGAATAACTGGTTCAGCATTTTAAGTCATAAAACAGTAATGATTGTAATATACCTGGTTTGAGAGAGGGCCTAATGCCTAATTTCACGGAGGCATAACTTTGAGCGTTATTTTTGGTTGAATGGGAAGATTCACCAGTATATATACTATCTGCTTGAGCACACAAAGTTTTTATGCAAGTCAAGGCAATATCAACTATAAATGATTTTGGTTTGCATCGTAAGAGTCTTGGTAGATCTGTTGGATCTGCTTTGACGTAGCCTTCTTTTATTTTGGAAACTTTTATATTGAGGCATAACTGGTTTTTGCCATTCAAGCGCATTTAAAAGCTTGTTATTCTAAGTTTTTGATATGTAGCTTTTTGGCTGTTATTTTTATTTTCCATTTAAGGATAACTTAAACATTATGACTGTAAGGCTAAATTGGTCCTGCAATATCTATCTGTATATAATATTTTTTTAAATATATTAATTACAATGGTTCAAGATCTTTAGTTAATTATTTAAAGCGTGGGGTTTCACGAAGATATCCTATTCAAAACATATGCTGCAAGTGAAGCTTAAACTTGCAACCTATTGGTTGATAAGCCAACAAATAACATTGAGCTGTAATACCACTGGTTTAGCAGTGATGCAGGTCGTTAATAAGCATGTATTATCAGGGAGGAAAGCTTTAGCTTGCTTTTATTTATTTCTTTATGTATATGGAAGGAGAAATGTGACAGACGCTTTAGTAAAGTTCAAAGTATCCATGTTGCCATAATTTTCAAAACAGAATTTTACAACTCTGATTCATAACAATGACTTCTATTGTTATTTTTTCATTTTTTAATATTATGAATAATCACATAGGGGATGACAAGCCAAAGTTTTCTTTATATTATGAATAATCACATAAGAGATGACAAGCCAAAATTTTCTCATTGGTACATTGCCTTTAACAGGATCCAGAATTCTTTGAGTTCTTGAAAGATCATGACCAGGAGCTGCTTCAGTTTAGTGATGAAGACAATGTGGTGAGTAGAAGCCCTTACCATGCTTGTTGCGATGAATTGATGTTTTCTAATTATTGGACAAATTTAAATTTTGTAAGAACATGTAGGATATTGAAGATGGTCAAAGTGATAAAGAAATTATTGAGGATGGTGAAGCAGAAAATATTGATGATATGGATTCAAAGATGTCTTCGAAAAAAGTTCTCACAACTGCAATGGTTGACTCTTGGTGTCAAGCAGCAAAGGAGCACAAGAGTTTAGGTGCTATTAAATCGCTTATGAAAGTCTTTAGGACTGCATGCCATCATGGAGATGGAGATGGAGATGATTCTGCATCCAATCTGAGTTTAATGACAAGCAATGTTTTCAACAAGATCATGCTTTTTGTTCTTAATGAGATAGATGGCTTGTTCAGAAATTTACTTGAACTTCCAAGTTCTGGAGGAAATAGGGATAGCATTCTAAATTTGAAGGAAACTAGGCAATGGAAAAAAGTTGGATTCCTAATTAAGACATACCTTGGAAATGCTCTGCATATTTTAGACCAGATGACTGATAAGCTAATGATTTCGTTTACTCTTAGACGGCTAAAAGCTTCAACAATTTTTTTAGCAGCATATCCAAGCCTTTTACGGAGATACTTAAAGGTAGTTTGCTTTCTTATTGTCCTCTTGAGATTTTGTTTCAGGTTAATATCTTTTTTTTTAATAAACATTTGGTTATGGTTTCTGTTTTAAAATTCCTAAAATTTTAATGGCAGGTTGCACTACATTTCTGGGGAACTGCAGAAGGAGCCCTTTCAGTTATCTCATTTTTATTCATCAGAGACATGGCAATACGGCTAGGTTCTGAGTGTATCGATGCTTGCATGAAAGGCATCTACAAGACTTACGTTCAAAATTGCAAGTTTTTCAATTCATCTAGATTGCAACATATACATTTCCTCGGTAATTGTGTTGTTGAGCTCTATGGAGTAGACCTCTCAGCTGCCTATCAACATTCTTTTGTCTTCATCAGACAGCTGGCAATGGGACTCAGAAATGGCATGACAATGAAGACTAAGGTGCAACTTGCTTTATCTGTTAACCGAAATTTGCTTCTTTGGCATGTTGATAGACATATGTAATTCTTATTTGAGTTTTTTATTTTTCATTTTTTTTTGCAGTAGAAGAACGTTGCTAATGAAAGATACACTTTTATGTTAAAAAAATCATGCAAGCCTAGGAAGACTTAGTAGGCCTGACAGAGCTTTTGGGTTATGAATTATTGAATCTTTTGCTCAAATATTTAAAAAAAATGTGCAAAGAATGACATGTGCATTGCTAGTTTTGTTAACAGCCAAAGGGCATCAACATATGCTAGTTGTTCATAATACCTTTTGCACCAAAAAACGGACTTGCATTATCATTTATGCAGGTTATTGATTGAATGATTTGCTTAACACCAGTATATTAGGTACAACTGTTACTGTTTAGCCTGTCACTAACAAATTGATGCATATAGACCAAAATATTGAATTAGAGAACATGTGCAGGAGTCATTCAGACAGGTGTACAATTGGAAATTCATGAGTTGCCTGGATCTTTGGGTGAAGCTTGTCTGCAAATATCCGGGGCCTGATGATATGCTGCCACTGGCATTTCCTATTGCTCAGATTGTTAGTGGTGTCGCTCGATTGGTTCCTAGTGCTCGATATTTTCCTTTAAGATTGCATTGTGTAAAGATGCTTAACAGAATTGCCTCTGCAACGAAGACATTCATTCCTGTAACATCTTTCCTTGTGGATATGTTAGAGTTTAAGGAATTACACAAGCCTCCTACTGGAGGGCTTGGAACAGCAGTTGATTTTATGGCAACTTTGAAGGTAGAAAGAAGTAGAGTGAAAACTATTCAAGTTTTTATTTCGGCTTTATTTCAATGGCTATACGCTGATTAATTTGGCAACTGGCAGGTACCAAAACAATTTCTTAAAACACGCTCATTTCAAGAGGAGTGTGTTTGCTCTGTGATTGAACAGCTTACTGAACATTTGGTCTTATGGAGCTATAGCGTAGCTTTCCCAGAGTTGGCATTTGTCCCACTTGTTCGATTGCGGCAATTTAATAAAAGGACAAAAGTTGACAGATTTCGGCATAATGTAAAACTACTGATCGACCAGGTAACATTTTGTGCAGATTCTTTGTGTTTCTTTGAATCATCCTACTTAGTTTTTGATTTTCTGGCATAGCAGCAAGACATTATATTTAAGCTAGTATGAGTTGCATTTCCAAAACTAGTCCCTCTCTAGAACTTATTATGATGGCTTCAAGAGAACTCTTTTTCTAGTGCAAATGCTACGTGCAGGGCTTGGAATTTTTTTCGTGTGTTTTAAGTCTGAACTTAACATTTTGATTGAACTTTGCGCATAATCTTCTTGATAGAAGGAAACTTTCTATTAAGCAAGCTGTCAATACAAAATCTGTTGAAATCTGTACCAGAGAAGAGAATGTTAAAAATTATGCCACGGAGTTTGAAGGTGGGTAAGCTGAAAGAAGGAAGCACTGAACAAAAGCACCCAAATATTTAGGAAGTTTAAGCTCTTTTTACCTTGCATCATTGAAACCAGTGCAGAGCTTTTAGATCAGACCCAGATAATGGACTTCAAGGACATAAGCAGTCCTTGATAGTTTCAGCAAGTTATTTTCGGGAAAAGAAATTGCTTGCACAACCGCACATAGGTAAGGTTGTTCAACTTAATATAATAAAATAAAATTCAAAGTTATTTGACTTTTGTAAGGATGCACACACACAAATATAGCTTTTTCCGTCCATTTCACTGAAACCTAAGATTATGATTTTAGTTTCACTTCCATAAAAGAGTACATTGACTATATAGTTTCACTTCCATAAGAGAGTACATCGACTTTAGGCCATTTCCACAAGTAATTTTTTAGTGTTTACTTTTTTATAAAGATATAGTACCTCAATTAATGAGCACAATGGAATGGATGAAATGTTTGACTTATCATTAACAATTTTCCTACCCGAATAAAAGTCGGATTAGCCTTGAAGAGCACAGGAGTTGCAATCCAGTTAGACTTTCCATATTTGTTGGCGGGGCAGCAATCCTGCATGTATACAGTGGGTACTTTTCTCTTGTGCTTTTTGCATTTTTTAAAAAGATATTTAATTAATGTTAATAGACGATCTATGTTTTCACTTAAGCAATATTTTTCGATGATGCTTTACTTCTAGAAATTTGAATTATCAGTGGAATATCAAATGCATCTTTCCTTGCAAAGCAAATAAATCATGACCCAGCATCACTAAAGAATTGTCGAGTTCAAATTTTAGTTTCTGATTCGTGTATGACTTGAACTGTGAATATACCGTGACTGGCTGCTGCAGATCGTCTCCAATGTGGCTTATGTAGGAACGAGGCGATCAGAAGTCTCCTTTTCGCCCAGGGACGCTGTGCATGTAGAATCTTTTCTACAGGTCCATATCATGGTTATCTATTTTACATATCATGGTTATCTATTTTACATAGATTTGTTTTCATGAGTAATTTCCTTCATAGAATGACTTTTGTGTTATCTTTACTGTAGGCTGAGAAGGAAGCAAATCAAAGCCCACTTTCAAAATACAATGCTACTCTGCGGCAGAAAGCTGCACAACGTAGAGTTGCGCACCATGGATCTAGGTAAGATATATAACTCGTCTAGAGGTAAGAGCATGTACATATCGTGTTATATATTTTTAACGGTGATATAATTACTTTACAGCGTTGAAGTTGCGGATGATACAGATCTGGGCAAAGACCCAGCTGTTCCTAGTAACGAAAGGGACATTGACAGTGATCCTGACGAAGGAGCACACGTTTTCAGCACGGATTGGTTACCTGAAAATAAATCAAATAAGTGAGAGATTTTGTCCTTCTTTAACTTCTGTGGTTATTTAGTTTCTCTGCAAATAGAACTTTATGGTTATGCTTGCATCGCTTACAAAACGTTGGTCCTCGTGATCTTGTCATTATTGCAGAAAAGATGCTTCTGATTCTAAAGAAGATGCCGATGAGGACATCGTAGAAAATCTCCAAGTCTCCTCAGGTGAGGACGATGAAGATGATTATGAAGATGATGATGATGATGAAAATATTATCAGAAATTATGAAAATGACAAGAAAGGTTCCAAGGCTCATCATCGCCATGCTGATAGCCAAGGCAAAAGGAAACGGAAATCAAAGCAGAAGTTTTCCAAAGTACAGAAAAAGAGTGCTAAAAGTCAAATATCAGGAAGGGTAAAACACCAGCACAAGAAACAGAAAACATGTTAGGCATTTAAAGAAGCTTCTTTCCGGAATTGAGTTTTAAAAGTTTCCAAATCTAGCAACATTTTGTTCCAAAGCAGGGTTTGAGATGTCTCTTGGTGTATCTCGGTAACTACATGATACAGCTTGGAGATCTTATCTTCTTTCTGAATTCAGAAACATCAATTTTGTCTTTGTAATACGTTCTGATTTATATAGTCGGATTTATTTCATATTTTTATCTTCTTGAAATTTTCAGCCTTTTCGGTCAAATGATTTCAAAAAGTAGAATTACATTTTTAATGCCCCTGAATACTATGTTTTATTGTGGTATTTTCGCCTAAGTGCGGATGGGCTGGTGGCAACTGTTGTCTGAGTCGGATGGAAGGAGGTATCATATTTATGTGGAGCATGGAAATGCAGGGGAATTACGGAAACTTAATATAGCGTAACAAAGTATTTTTACATTTTAGTGCTTGTGCAATTTGTTTCTAATATTGATGTGTGTGATTTGTTGGTTAAGAGATGGGAGTTGCATTTTACAAAGTACATGGTTGAATTTAACGTATTACACAATTAAAAGCTATTTACTTCCGAAAATTTTTTTCTTTCATTTGTGAGTCACAAGTCCTAAGTGTTAAGAGTGAGGGTGTTAAGTGTGTGAGACAAATCGATTAGTGTTACAGTGAAGTGTTAAAGATTGAGGGTACTTAGAAGTGTTGGTGTGTTCCTGCTCTGATAACATAAAAGTAATCAGGTTTTCAATAAACCTGGCGTGAAGAGATTTGCTTTTTGGTGAAAACAGATTCTTAACTAACTAGTTGAGTTACGAAGCATGGTGAGGGTTTTTTCGAACTTTGTAGGTATACTTTCAATATTATAACAAAGTAGAGATTTAGTAATTCCTGAATTAAGGTTTAACGAGATTTTCTTTCTGATGATAAAGATTTTTGACTAGGATTTCAATGTGTTACAAGGTGTGAGATGCAAGTCTTATTTATATTGTTCTTTGAATTGTAGTTGTATTTTTGATATTTTAACAAAGTTTAAGATTTGGTTTTTAAGTAAGATTTTGGAGTTGTGTTTTGAATAATACTAGATTTGGTGAATGATCTCTAAAATCTTTGAATTGTAGGTGTATTTTTGATATTTTAACATAATTAAGATTGTAGGTGTATTTTTGATATTTTAACATAGTTAAGATTTATTTTTCAAGCAAAATTTTGGAGTTTTATGTTTTGAATAACACTAGATTTGGTGAATGATCTTTGAAATTCAACTCCTTTGATTATGAATTGGCATGGAGTTTTGTGTTTTGAATTATACTGGATTTGGTGAATGATCTTTGAAATTCAACTCCTTTGATTATGAATCACAATAAGTTATATAATTGATGTTATCAAAAAATATTTGCATAGATATATTTTGTTGAAGCTCGTAGGTTATTTGTTTAATTTTAATAACTTATTAAATATTACCAACTTTCTCATATCAATAGATTATTTGGGGGTAATTGAAGATTCATTTCTATCTGATGAGTAGTGGGTATCCCCTATGCTTAACCATAGGAATCACAACATTCACGTGCAATTTGGTTGAATTCTGTGGATGGGATTAGTGTAGTATTTAGATTGTTAAGCATTGATCGGAGGTTGTTGTCTCCTCACTTGGACTAGTGGTAGCTTTATCATCTATAGTTTAGTCTAAAGTGAGGCATATGATTATTGATGTTGTGTAGCCCTTAACTAAATTAATCAATAATATAAAAATTAATTATTTAATTTAACTAATAACAAAAAGATAAACCCTAACTACCCTAAGGATGATGAGTGTCCGTTCTTAGCTTACTGTACATGTTATGAACTCACGTTCTAACAACTGGGATTACCAAGTGATGAGCAGTAGGTACCCCTACGCCCAACCATACGAATCACAAGCGTTCATGCATGATTTGATCAAATTTCGCGGATGAGACTAGTTGTGGCATTTAGATTGTTAAGCATTAATCGCAGGACGTTGTCTTTCCACTTGGACTAGTGGTAGCTTTGTCACGTATGGTTTAGTCCAAAGTGAGGCATATGATAATTGATGTTGTTTGGCCTTTAATACTCATAGTTGTGAACATGATGGAAGTTGAAAATAGAAATCTAAATCTAAGTAATGACAGTAATGTAAATCTACTATAGCTTAGAGCGATGAGCATTCGGTCCTAGCTTATTGTATATGCCTTAGCCTCATGTAACCGTTACTGGATTATGAAGCGTTATGCTATTGGGCAAACCAAACTATAATACTACTAGGATTACCAAACGATTACACTTAAACACTTGAAACTAGTTGTACTCATTTTGCTGTACTAATGAACAAGAAAGTAAAGTACTTGGAAATGTAAATGATTAAACTAAGAAAACAGTAAAAACTATGCTAAGTAAAATAGTAGAACTAAATGGATGTTGTAATGATGAAAAGTGATGAGTCATGAATTTGTTGATAGTTGTGATAACGCACCCACGATATTGCACCTGTGATATCGCATCCACGGTATCATAGCCGACACGATATCGCGTATGTGATATCGTAGCCCAACTCGTGATATCGCATACATGATATCGCGACCTATCTCCTCATCTATAAATAAGAGGTAGACAGATCCGACGAAAATCTTTTTGTCAGTTTTAGTTTAAGTATTAAGTTTTAGTTCTTGTTTTTCCGCTCTCCCTTTTCCTCTCAGTGTATGCTCGCAATGTGGTGATTGTAATTGTACGACATCCTTTATTCGAGTGTGACGTACTTGGACATGCACATGACGGGAAATAAAGATTGAGATTACTTCATCATTGCAGCATTCACTTAGTTTAATCATTTAATTAATTATTATTTACTGCTTTCCTAG
>MNCI01017670.1:27103-50821 GCA_015680685.1 Gnetum montanum
GGACACTTTAAGTGTGGTTACACAAGGGAATTATAGGTAAGAACTTGCTTTGGGGAGGACCCACTTGTGTAATCTTTTGTAATCTTCACTTATGACATAGCTCACACACACCATTTCTTACCCTCAGCATAATTTTTCATAATGTTCTTTCCCTATTACTATCCCTATGATTCAACGTTCCTATGAATCATCACATAGCCTTTTTCTCTACCATCTGAGGTCCTTATTGATAAATTCCACACCATCATAATTTTTGTGCCTTCAAAACTAGTTGAATTACCCTATAACCTTTTAACAATTGTCTAGATGTCCTTAGTTTACATTGTTTAATTTCAAAGAAATATTAAAAATTTGGTACATTCTCTAAGTACCCTAACTTCGATGGAAATATATATACATGAATCCCTTGTGCTAATCAACAACATTTGAAACTATTCATGCAGGGGATTTTTTCGATTTTTTCTCTATGACTTACGATTGTGAGACCCTTACTTTTATACCTATATCTCACTCGCTGGTACTCTGATTTTCATTCCATCTGAATGTACTTGAACCCGTAGTATTTAGCTTAGTCGTGGGGGAGGGGCACATGCCAAATAGAGCATAATTTTTTTTTTAAAATTCATCATCACTCGAAGGACATCTTTAAGGGTAATTAGTTGTGAAATTAAGAATAGAAGTTGTCAAAAACAATTTCATCCCCTTAGCTATACCAGAAAATTAAATTTGGAAACCACCTAAGCAAAGAGGACTCAACATTATAATCTTTTGGGGACATGTTCTTCCAATAATTAACATCACATGGAAACAAAGTAAATCTATTAAGGCAAGCAGTAAGGTATAACCTAACTTTGGTAACAACATTACTAACGATTGGCCCCGTGTGATTGCAGATGGCCCCGAAACACGAACAACAGGAAGGTCCTGCTCAAGGTGCGATCGAATGACCTAGGAGAGGTGAAAGACAAGATCCTACCAAACAATATGCAGAGTAGGGGGAACAATCATTTAGTATCCACCAAGAAGACCCTGTTGCTGTACAATCAAGGTAGGTAGAAGAAGGAGCTACAGCAACGTCTGAACAGGGATAGTATCTCATGCTGACCTAGGATTGTATTCAGACCATCCATGAAAGATCCATATTCACTGTAGTGATCATGGAATTAAACTCTAAACCTTTCGCAGAATTTGCTCCAGAGGCCGTTAAGGATCACCTCAAAGGATCCCCATTATGGCCTACCCTCTCTGAAAGTGGTGCCTGGTAGTTAGGGAAAACGTATCAATTTTTGCATAATAAAGAAGAAGGCACCACGGTTAACAATTATGGTGTGACTGTTGATTTCTCTGTTCAAGCCATTTCGGAAGTATTAAACCTTCCGAATACAGCGCCAAAGGTTGCTCAAAACCAACTGGACACTTTTAGAATCAAGCAACTTAATAAACTGTTGACAGAGAATAAAAGGGTGGCGGAAAAAAAAGAGAAGGTTGACTGGGATGCCTCTATGGCACAAGCACAAACTTACACGCACGCTAAGGCACTCAAGTCCTTACAAGAGGAGAAAATCTAGGCCATACTTCAACGCCATCAAATCCCAAGACCTAGAGCGTAAGAAAAGGGAAAGACACCCATGGAGGAGCCATCGCCACTAGGAACTACATGAGTTCCATTTAATTTTGTAATCATAGGATTTTCTTTTGTGTTATGTCTCAATTTTGTTCTAACTCCACACTGCGGCATGAATCCATTCTAGCCAAAATAATCCCATGCCTATCCACTGTGTAATCAATGGAGCTTGTTCTCACTTTAACTTGAGGATGAGTTTTCATTCAATCGTGGGGGTATGATGAGTCATGAATTTGCTGATAGCTGCGATAACGCACCCACGATAACGCACCCACAATATTGCACATACATTATCACATACGCAGTATCACAGCCAATGCGATATCGTAGCCCAACCCGTGATATTGCATACATGATATCGCGGCCTATCTCCTCATCTATAAATAAGAGGTAGATAGATCCGATAAGAATCTTTTTGTCAGTTTTAGTTTAAGTATTAAGTTTTAGTTCTTGTTTTTCCTCTCTCCCTTTTCCTCTCAATGTATGCCTGCAATGTGGTGATTGTAATTGTACGACATCGTTTATTCGAGTGTGACGTACTTGGACATGCATATGATGGGAAATAAAGATCGAGATTACTTCATCATTGCAGCATTCAATTAGTTTAATCATTTAATTAATTATTATTTACTGCTTTCCTAGTTAATATCTCTCACCCTTAAAATCATGTTAAAACGTGGAATGAGTACGACTTGATTACGAGCATTTCAGTGTGACTACTTGGTAACCTAGTAGTGTACCTAGGATCTGCGCTTGGTAATCCCAGTGGTAGTCATGCACGAAGTCAAAGATGTGTACGGATAATCAAGGAACGGATGCTCATCGCACTTAGGCTAGTTTAGATTCTCTCACCCTTTCTCTCTTAGCTTATATAATATTAGTTTCCATTGCCTTCAGGAGTAGCATTAGATTAGAAACCCATCATACACCTCACTCTGGACTAAACCATATGTGACAAAGCTAATACTAGTCTAGGTGGGAAGACAGGGAACTACGACCTACGGCTAACTATCTAGATGCCACAACTAGTCTGTTTGCAGAGTTCAACCAGATTGTGCGTGTAATGCTTGTATTCGTATGGTTGAGTGTAGGGGTACCTCGCCACTCATCAAAAAGTAATCTGGATTTTTATTTTCGGTCATGAACTATGCCCAAGTACACTTCACTTGAATAAAGATTTCAGATAACTACTCAACATGACATTGCAAGCATTCACTTTCTATTGCTAAGTTACAAAAAAAAAAATTCACAGAGTTCTATTACTAAATGACCAAAATATGCCCAATACATGACAGAAGTCTCGTATTTATAGGTATTTCTTATAATTGTGACATCACATTTATGACATTGCAAAACAAGTGCGATGATGTAGCAACCAATTGAGATGCACCGACAGGGATGCTACAATGCAGATGCAATGTAGCATCTACGATATCTTAGCCAACTAATGATTCATCACCAAGTGTTATGTTATTGGGCAAACCAAAGAATAACACTACTGGGACTACCAAGAGAATATGTGTTACACTCGAAATTGGTCATACTCATTTCACCAATTGAATAGTATGCATGAAAATGTAAATATCAACTAAGTACATCAAAAGTAAATTACATTAAAAGTAAATCTATTCTAAGTCAAAGTGTTGTAATGAATATGAATTAATCTCGATCTTATTGCCATTCATGAAATGTGTCCAAGTACAATGTCACTCAAATAAGATGTTGTACAACTGACTGAAATCCACATTGTAGGCACTCATTGACTGTTTGCTAAGATTATGGGAAAAAAGTGCAAGAGTCTAGCTATACTACTAATTGAATGGTGGTAAATACATAGTGGTTGCTTGCATATTTATAGATTTTAAGCCATAGAGCATCAACGCATATGCATCAATGCATCCTCATCAACACATATACATCGATGCATCTAAGATGCATTCATGAGAATGCATCGTTGAAGTACCCCATTGCAAAATGAAGAATATTGCTACCTAGGTGGTAGCATTCCCCATGATAGTGTATTTCTCCATTGTTACTAGGAGTACTCTTGAGGTTAAGGAGGAGTCCTGCTTAGATAGTATTGTTCATTGTAAAACCTCTAGTATTTGCCTTGTTGGTAAGGTAATCTTGTGGATGTTTACTTTCTTATGAACTTGTGGTTCAAAGCATAAGCCCCATATTCTTGGATATGTAACATGACTAGGTAGTAATCCTTTGGATATTTGTACTAAAAAATGTTACAACCATCATCTTTGTAAAATTTTAATCTTTAACCTCCTATGCCACTACACCTTTCTCTTTCTATTGGTAAGTGTACCTTTTTGCTTCTTTATCTTTTATCTTTTTCTTTTCTTGATTCCACATGCCTCTAGCTTATTATTCTTGACCCCCCATGATGAAATACCATATGTTGGTTAACTTCATTGATGCATCCCCATCGATGGAGCCTCATTGATGCATCCCCATCGATGTATCTTAGACATGTCAATGAATATGCATTAATGAGCACATGTTGATGCATCCCCATTAACACATCTTAGATGCAAGCATCCACTGCATATTTATAGTAGTGTAGCTAGACTCTTGCAGTTTTCTCCCATAATATTAGCAAATAGTTAGTGAGTGCCTGTAGTGTGGATTTGAATTAGTTGTATGACATCTTATTTGAGTGGCATTGTACTTGGACACATTCCATAAATGACAATAAGATCAAGATTGATTCATATTCATTATAGCACTTTGACTTAGAATAGATTTACTTACAATGAAATTTACTTTTGATGTACTTAGTCAATATTTACATTTTCATGCATGTTAATTAATTGGTGGAATGAGCGCAACCAGTTTCGACTGTAAACACTTATTCTCTTGGTAATCCCAGCAATGTTATTACTTAGTTTGCATAATAGCATAGCACTTGGTAATTCCATTAGTGGATATATAAGTTCAGGTTGTGTATGACAAGCTAGGAATGGATACTCATATCCCTTAGGATAGTTCAAGATTTATCTTCTTCTTATTAATTAGATTAAATAATTAATTTTCATATTATTGATTAATTTAGTTCAAGACCTAAAAACCTCATAATCATATGCCTCACTTTGGACTAAATCATACATGAGAAAGCTACCACTAGTCCAAGTGGAAAGACACGAACTTGCAATCAATGCTTAACAATCTAGATACCACACTAGACTCATCTATGAAATTCGACTGGATTACATGTACACACTTGTGATTCATATGGTTGAGCATAGGGGATACTCATTTCTCATCATTGGCATCGTTGCTAGGGATGGTGCTAGTAATCTAGATTAATTATATTATAAACAATCACTGTTAAAGCATTAATGATTTATCTTTTCAAAAATATTTATATTTTAAGTTACATATTATTAATTAAAAACATGTCACTTCACATAGGGCCAATAATCCATCACATGATGAGGACACAAGTAGGAGAAATGATAGGATCTATACTGAAGAGAATTGGAGTGAACCACTGTGAGTGGGGATCTCATATGCTCATTTAGACCCTTACTATATTTAAAGACTATGTTCAATTGATGCAAAAAATCCTAGAGGGGACGAAACAAGTCCTAGAACATGGAGGGCATCAAGGCCTAGGAAATCCTCCAAAACTTAGAATAGATAAATGAAGGAACCATAGGGGAAGATCTAGGAGCCATGATGATTCTTCCAAGTCACCATCTTCCTCTTCATCTTCAACATCTAGTTTTGAAGAAGATGAACATAGGTATAGAAAATAGAAATACACTAAGGGGTTGAGATGAAGATAGAAATAGAGATCAAAGATAAGATGAAAGATATCAAAGTGAGCACAGATGAGATCAACGTAATTAGATAAATAGAAATAGAGATGAACACAATGGCATATCTAATGATGATGAATCATTGTTGGCTACTAGGAGCATGATACAAATTAAGAAGGAAGTTCGAATACCTCATAGGCATTAAAGTAAAAGTTGCATCAAAAGGCTTGATATGAATAACATTCTTAAATTTAAGGGAGGCTATAATTCTGGTTCACAACATTATTTACAAGCCGTCCATGATGCATGCGTCTTACAAAACATTGAAAGTAAGTGGAAAAAGATTAAGTTATTTCCTAGGATACTAATAGAAGAAGCTAAAAGTTGGTATAGATCATTGGAACTAGATTCAATCCACTGGTGGTCCACAATGCTTGAGCTCTTCAATGAAAATTACCAAACCTATTCAAGAATGTCCAATCTAAGAAAACAAATCCAAGGGTGGAAATAAGAGAACCATGAACCCCTTGATGCAGCTTTGGGTAGATATATTCTCTACTACATAGATTCCTAGGCCATGAATTTTTTCAAGGAGAGTAACTTCATCATATCATAGATAAAATTTGTAATAAAACAAGGGAGACCCTTGGGATCTATGCCCAAGAAAGATTATTAGAACTAAGAGTCCATTGGATACAAAGGCTAATTGACAAGCAGAAAAAGAAGAAGGAGAGTTATGCAAAAGGGAAAGTGTAGAGGAATATAACTAGGATCCAACTTTTCACAAAAGGGAGATTCATATTTATGATTAGGAAAAAATGGTAGCTCTTGATGAGTTGATTTCACACAAAACCTTGCCAATATAAAAGTCTATCACTAAGATTGAAGCAAGGGTAGATAAGATGTGGAAGTTGATGAATGAAAAAGTTACAACTAACTTGAAAATCATAGAGGAGAAGGTAAAGAAAATAGGATAAAGTGATTAACATAAGAAGAGAGAGAAAGAAAAAAAATAAGGAATAGGTACAGAAACTTATAACCAAAAAGGAAAAAGAGTTGTAGTAGAAGAAGATGCAGGCTTAGCTTTAGAGGAGGAAAATGCATGTGACATTTGTTAATATGAACATCCAAAAGGCTATTGCCTAATTATGTTACATATACAAGAGTGTGAGGCTTTTGCTTTGAATTACAAGTTTATGGAAAAGAAAATGTCTAGGAGATTACCCTATCCACAAGGCAATTATAGATAGTTTTACAACCAACAGTACTATTCGAGTATGACTTTTTATCAACCTTAAGGCTACTATCAACCACAGCGGAAAAACCCATAGTCATGGGGATGCCATCAACAAACTAGTAATACCCTGATTGCTAGTTGAACCCTTATGGATACTATGTTCAACAATTTGTTTCTCCAAATGGTTCTACTTCCTCTACTTGAAATCACTACTACTACTCTCCTGAATACTATCAACCCATAAAATCTTCTGTGAGATTACCATCCCATGCCTGTCATCATCCATCACATCCTCAATACTCTCATACTTCCCTCCAACATATGTCACCACCAATAGTGCAAGAATAATTGACACCCCAACATCAACAGAAACTTACAACTTGTGCTATGAAGATACAAAGGGATAATAATGTTAGTAGATCTTAGCAAAAGTCTTAGAAACATTCTTTGTTTAGGACAATTCCCAAAGATGTGAATGAAATGAGTAGACTTACTAGCTCATTAGAACTAGCACAAGTACAATCTAGTGCAAACCCCTTTCTCACAAAAATAATGTCTCCTAATCCTAAGAAAAAGCCAACAACCATCACTACTCCATCATAGAACATAAAAAATGAACTTATTGCTATGGAGAGATAAAAAATTTCATGCATTACTAATTAAGATAAAGGGTATAGTTGTGGGCTAAAAGTTCAAAGTGATAACACGACCCCTATACCAACCCACAACAAACTTGAAGAACAAGTGGGTGTGCAAAACTATATCTACACAATAGCCACTAAACCAAAAGACACCTAGTGGTTAGAAACTAAGGATACCAAAGCATTGAAAATATGCATGGAAAAATCCATCCACTTATTTATTCTAATTATAAGAAAATGAACTAAATAGAGAACTTAAAAAAGGACATCTTACATTGTGACTATATACTAGAAGAAATTATTAAACATGGAGACCTAAGAACCAAAATAGAAAATCAAAAAGAAAACATATCTAGACCATCTAGAAAGATATCACCTTCTAGTCTAGCTAAATATATATCTCCAAATGATCTAAACCTAATTATCATCAATGTTAAATGTGATAACAAGAGAAAACTTAAATCATTAAAGATGATAAATGGGAAACTTATGGTGTATAACCAAGGGAATGTGTGGTCCATTTTCCGAATGCTTTCCCATGAGTTTAGTCACGGGGGAGATGCCTCATCTTGAATTAAGAACTGATAATGTATTTTTCTTTTCTTTTCTTTATAATTTTCTCTTTTCCTGATATTTTATGAATGATTACTTTGTTTTTTGTTAAGAACGATGTTACCAATCATGATGAAGAAGTCAACACCATGTGTTGGGTATTTGTCCTATGCTATCAGGATAATTGGATAAATAATTATGTAATGTAGTGAGACCACATCATCCATCCCTCTAGTTTCTCTAAATACAAGGTCTTTATCATGAAAAAAATATGATTTTTCTCACATGAAACTAAAATTAACTACTAATCATTGTGCCTTTAAAATAGAGGAAAAGACCAAGTTGAAATTGGTAAAGGGTGTGACCTCAAGGGGATTTTTGTGTTCTCTTAACTTTCTTCTTGTAGTATATGACTCCTCTAGGAGTGTACCATCACTTCTAATCATTGACCAACAAATAGAAAGCATGTCTTTGCATGGTTTGGTTCCTATGATATTCAAAAAAAAAAAAAAAAAAAAAAAAAAAAAAAAAAAAAAANTCGCGGCACATGCAGGTCACGTCTCATCACACGGGAAGTCAAGGCACACCCCTTAGACACAATAATGTGCTACAAGCACTAGTTATGGGTCTAGTAAGACATGTTATTCATGCCTAAAGGCACCCCTCTAACTAAGGCCTTTCCTTCCTTCTTCTCTTTTCTCCTCTTTTTAGAGTGATGCTCATTCTTTGTGGTTGTTGTGAGTTCATGATGATGGGCAAGAAGGGACACATCAATGCGAAGCCATTATTAATGGTATGGACTTGGTTTGGAACTTGGATGGATAGGTATGATAGTATTTTTACTCACAATTGACACAAGAACATATTGTGAACATGGTTAAGTACCTTACATCCCAATCTCTACAATCCCTTCTCATCCCATCATTCACCTTATTGCTACATGCATTTATGAGCCTAATGGTTTGTATACTATAGTGTAGAATCCTAATCAAGGTAGTTGTGTGTTGTTTGCAATAAAGGCATGATCTATGTTTGACTTCTGATATGCCCATAGACATCTATAGAATGGGGAGGACTCACTTGCATAACTTTTGTTGATCATGGCTTTGAATTAAACCTCACAACTTTAAGAACATGATAGATAGCTTCTCTAAATTTATGCATAATTTTAACACTACTTCTCATTGATTTAAATTAATTTTCATACTTTTATATAATTTTATATTGAACTATCCTTTAAATTCATTATATCTTGGTCATCTTGTAAGCTAGAACTTTGATTTTAGTTGTTCAAAAACTTGCGAGCTTCCAAAGTTAAGCTCATTCATCATGGGGGCTAAGGATGTAATTTTGAAAATTTTTCTAATACCTTATTTTCAAACATTATGGTAACTAATAGTAATAATAATCAAAATACCATGAACAACTTGATGATTTTAGTTACCTCATACCCTTGGAAATAGTATTTTATAATCACATAGAGCCTAAATACTAAATTTTTTCTAAGTTTTAGCTAACCAACGATTCAAAAAGTGTTAATAATTAAGGAAAAATAATTACCAAAACTAACATTGATCCTTTGGTGATTGCAGATGATTCTAGAAGAAATGCCTAAGGTTAAAGGTCTCTTGCATAGGAAGGAAAAGAGGCTAAGAGGAGGACATGCCCATGGACAAGTAGCATATACAAGAATTAAAGTTTAGACATCACATGTTTGCTAGATCCATGGAATGATGAGAAGAAATTTTAGTCCATCCTTCCATATTATTTTGCATAAACAAGAAGCATCAACATAATAATCAAGGTTGGAAAATTTGCCATCTCTAGCAACAAGAAGAAGATTCATCTTTGGTGGATCTTTTGAAGACCTGTGCAATTTTGTAAACTTTAATATTTATCTAGGCTTTCTATCCTTTTTTAATACATCCACTTGAATACCATTTTGTAATGTGGCATTCACATTTTGTAATGGTAGTTAACTAGTCTTGATCATCCCACAATTTTTGTAATGGCACTTTATCCATATNCAATAATGAATATGAATCAATCTCGATCTTATTGTCATTCATGGAATGTGTCCAGGTACAATGCCACTTGAATAAGATATCGTACAATTAATTCAAATCACACTATAGGCATTCATTGACTACTTGCTAAGATTATGGGAGAAAACTACAAGAGCTTAGCTACACTATTGACCAAATGGTCATAAATACGTAGCAAGTGCTTGCATTTAAGATGCATTGGTTAGGACGCATCAATGTGTCCTCATCAATGCATATGTGTCAATGCATCTAAGATGCATCGATGAGGTTAACTAACATATGGTATTTCATCATACCCCCATGACTAACTAAAAATTCTTCTTCAAGTTATATATATATATATGGATAAAGTGCCATTACAAAAATTGTGGGATGATCAAGACTAGTTAACTACCATTACAAAATGTGAATGCCACATTACAAAATGGTATTCAAGTGGATGTATTAAAAAAGGATAGAAAGNTGATTAACTTAGTTCAAGACCCCAATAACATCATAATCATATGTCTCACTTTGGACTAAATCATACATGATAAAGCTACTACTAGTCCAAGTGGAAAGATAACAACCTGTGATCATTGCTTAACAATCTAGATACCGCACTAGTTCCATTCATGGAATTCAATCGAATTGCACATACATGCTTGTGATTCATATGGTTGGGTGTAGGTTATACCCACTACTCATCACCTCATAATTTTCAATGTGGATTGAAAATTTTCATCCAATGAAGCCTTCATTTTATTCATCTTTATCAATATTTCAATGAACTATTTTGCATCAACAAATTTTTTCATAAAACAACATCATGAAGTGGTGCCTCTTTTTCTTGGTAATCACAATTTGAACTTCCTTCTTAAAAAGGGATTGGTCTCAATTGTACACCTATGCACTTTTCTTCTTCAATAATTCTTCTTCTTCTTTAGCCACTTATTTGATGAACCTCTAAATTTGATGGGCTCTAGGTTCTAATAGCTTCTCTTGGGCATAGCTTCCTAGGATTCCCCTCATTTTATATCAAATCTCATCTATGATGTGATGCCTAGGAATTTATGCAGCAAGGAATAGTATATTTTCAAGACTCCATCAAGGGATTCAAGATCCCCATGCATCCAACATTGGATCTTCTATGTAACAACTTGTATTTTTGGGTACCCTTGGTATGTATGATCTTTGTAGAGTTTTTGATGCTTATGCTTGTCTGTACTTTATGCATGTTTTGGTTTGATGTATTTTTTATGATTTTTCCTAGAGGCTTGATGATGATGTTGAGCTTTGAAATGTTCAGATGCATTAGTGATATCATGTATATTTATATTTAGATATTGAATTTTTGATATATTTTATAATCATTGATAGATGTGCAGTAACCTTGTGTTTTGTGTGGTAGGATTTTGTATTGGTTGAAATCATGGCATGGTATGTGATTTATAATTTGTTTGTTCATTTTTTGTAAAGCATATGTTATGATCCTTTGGTAATGTTGTGTGATAATAGTTTGTATTATATTGAGCTTAGATTAATTTCACTTTTATTATGAGAGGTGTTGGGATTTTTTTTGTAACGTGGATTTTATTGTATTTGTTCAGTTCATTTTTTAAGCATGTGTATGTGAGTTATGTGAGTGGGAGAGGAAGTTACATATGAGATAAATAAGATTTATGATATTAATTGCTGTAATTAAATGTTAGAATTATTGTAATTCATGTGTGTATGTGATCTAGAATTTTTAGGAGTGAGATAATTTTGTTATTTCATGTTGATTGGTTTGGAGAATTGGAGATTTCCATTAATCTTGATATTTTGTTCAGATTCATTTTTCCCTTGCTATGATTTGGTTAAGCTTAATGTGACTTCTAGTTTGTTTATCGATCTTTTTGGGATTTCTCTTTCAATCATTTATATTGCAATCTTCACATTGGATTCATTTCCTTTTGTGTTAAGTTTTCCATCTTTGTATTTTGTTAATTCTAGTTTTCCTTATTGATTTAGTTTTGCACTTTCTTTGTTCTTTGTTGATTCTTGTTCATGGGTTGTTAAGCTCTTATGTTTTTCTAGCTCCTTTCCGCATCATCTTAGTGTTTCTTGGTTGATTTTCCATCTTTTCTTAGTGTTCAAGATGTCCCAAACCTCCTCCAAATGTTCCTCCCACCTATCAAGACATTCAATAAGATGTCTCATCAATGGCTATGATGTCTCATCATCATCAAATATGTCTTCCAAGAAATGCCTCAAATTTGTGAGAGATGTTTTACATTTTTTCTTAGATGTCTCAATCTAAGCTGGAGATGCCTTAAATTTTCTTGAGATGTATCATCTTTAATAGAGACATCTTCCTAGAAACACCTCAAATTTCCTTGAGACGTCTTCAATTTTTCTAAGATGTCTCCTAGTCATTGCAGATGTCCCAATTCTACCTAACATCTTCTCCAAGAGATCTAGTAATTTTCGAAACATCTCCCCTACAAGTTCAACTTTGCCAGAAACTTGGATTTTGTGGAATTTGGTTTTTTGGTTTGGATTGAAGTATGGATTTCTTGGTCTCTATGCTTTCTAAAACCTTGTTGAATATTTCCTGTTTCTTGGATTAACATTGTTCTTCTTGGGTCTTTAAATTATAGGTCTTTTCCCTTAGATTGGATGATTGTTAATTGATTTGAACATTGGTTGATTGTAATTTCTTTCATTTGATCATTTTGGACTATTCACTTGACCATTTATTGATGTTTCCAAACTCTTGATACAAGCTTTCACCATGTCAATCTTAATAATCTTCTCATTGGAGTCTTGAGTTTGAAATAATCTTCTTAGTTATGAGAATATTTAATGGTTTAATTATTAACTCATATGTGATTCTTGGCTATTGGTGATCTTAGTCTTCCCATTGTTTTGACACTTAATTTTTTGGAAGTTATGATCATGTTTGCCTCTTCTTGGGCTTTGTTGGTATTTTAGGATGTGGATGAGATATGTGAGATCTCTTGGATGATGGGCTTGGTTCCTTATGATTGTGACATCCCATCCTAGAATGTCATGAAAAACATCAAATATATGTTATATTAGACATTACACATAAGAAGACAATGTACTAAATATCAAATATATGTAATGTTTGACATTATGCGTAAAGGAAATGATAGAGAATGTTCAAAAGAAAAAGAAAAGAATGCTTTATTGATATTGAATAGTGCATGTAGATCATGCTTTGAGAGTGTTCCTTGGGATTTTTTCCCTTTGACATCTATTCCTTAGAGGCAATCTAGCATTGCCACCACAATTAGGCCTATAACTAACCAAAAGGGATGGCCAGTCCACTTCCTATCTCAAGCTCCTCTGACTTGCTTGTACCAACTCTGCCACTCCATGCTAGCATAACCTCTAAGCCTAGGTATAAATGCCTTAGGTCAAACCCCCAAAGGTCACCTCAAGAGACATGTCTATTATTACAATGTGCCCTTTCGAGTCTCAATTACAATTATCCTTTTGGATCTTGTTAAGATAATGATAACACTTATTATGAAGAGGCACCATCTTTGTTAGGTAGCAACATCATTTGGAAATGGGGATGTGACAATGATGCTAGAATTCCCATGTCTTGGTTAGATCTATTGGTGTCATGTGATTCCCTAGAATAGTATTCTTGTGAGAATTCCTTGTATTGATGGATCTCTTGATTAGATGGATGCTTTGGTTTTGTTGTTATCCTCCACATTTAGTTGGATGCCATTTTTGTATGTTGTTTATATGGATGATGGAGCTAGTATCAAGTTGTGTGGATGATTAGATATGAGATCCATCTAGATGGTTTGATGATTGATCCCCACTAGGATGCACAAGTGTGGCTTTCATGGGAGTTTCCATCCTACATGAAAGGATAATTTCATGGCTCATTGGTGTTTTTATTTTTGTACCTCTAGAATGTTAGAGGTGTGATACCTTTATCATCGGTATGTTTGAAGAATACTAGAAATTGCTCTTGGATGATACTTCACATTCTAGTTGAGATTAATAATATATCCATCCACATCGTAATTTGATATTTGATTTGGATGCATGATGGTTTTGACATTTGGCAAGTATACATGACAACACAACACATTTAATGTTAAATGTGGTATGTGTTAGCCTCCTTGGTTGTGGTGATGGTTGAAGGGGACAAATTATTGTTTTGGTTATGCTTGACGATTAGATGCTTCATTGTATGATGTTTACTTTGTTATTATTTCATTAGTGGATGTTTTGGCTATACATATGTATGCTTGTTTGTATGTTTTAGAGCTAACATGTTTTACAAGTCAGCCATGCTCCTCCTAACTCCCATGAGATCTATTCATTCAATGATTGGAGGTGATGCCAAGGTTTCTCACTTAGTTTTACACTGATAGTTCATTTTATTTATAGGTTGATTAAACTGGAAGGAGATGAGAGATCTTGAATGGTTAGACATTTTGTGCTTGTTGATGTTATGTTTTTAGTTTAGAGTTTTAGCTATTTATATCTTTTGCTTCCAACATTATACTACACATTGTATCTCATATTTTTCTATTTTGAATATATGGATTATGTATGGATTAGACCAATGATACTATGCTTTTTATATATATTATGGAGATTCATTTTTGTAGATATATTATCTCTTTTCAGTTAAGCATTTCAATTCCTAGTGTATATGTTTCTAGTATATATATTTTATGTGATTTTATATTTATGCATTTCTTTTTCTTCCATTATTAATTCCTCTCATTTTTTTTCGAGTCATGGCTTCATGCTAGATTCCTTTGTATTCTTTTCACTATAAGATCATTCATTTTCATATTTCTTGCCATGACCAATCATTTCATTAGGGTTTTACTCAAAGTAATGCTCTTTAACATAAGGTCTAGGAAGGAGGGTGTTATAAGTTGGTATTAGTGCAAGGTTTTTTTGATTTTTCTTTTGCATTGTTATGTCTAGTGATGGTAGGTGCTAGAAGTAAACATTGTTGTGCTAGGAGGATGGATGTTGGGCCTAGCAACCTAACATTGATACCCAACTGATGAGTGGCGAGGTACCGCTACACTCAACCATACGAATACGAGTGTGCACGCGCGGTCTGGTGAAACTCCGCAGACTAAATGCCTTAACACCACAAGAAACACTTGGGGTTAATCGTTCGTTGTCTTCCCAGGCTTGCTTGTAAGTGTCACGGTGTATGGTTAAGCAAGTCTGAGGTATGTGATTTTTTTGGTATTTTTCGGTTTATCTTCTATGCTATCAGAGGAAAGGGTTGAGAAACTAAGCTAACTCTAACTAATGTCCTAAGTCTAAATTAACTAGCGTCAGCATCCGTTCCCACTTACCGGACACACCCTGAACTATGCAACTGTGGCTTACCAAACGCTAATCGTTACTGGGATCACCACACGTAACGCAAGTGCTCGAAGTGGTCGTACTGAGGCACCTATTTAGCTTAAGTGTGATAAGCAGCCGATTCCTTAGCTAGCCGTACACACCCGTGGGTGCTCGTAACTAAGTCGTACTTATCACACGTTCTAGCCTAGCAATGAGTAGCCGATTCCTTGACTAGCCGTACACATTGGACTACCACTGGGATTACCAAGCGCAGAATCCTGGAATACGCTACTGGGTTACCAAGCAGCCAATGCTCGTAATCAAGTCGTACTCATGCGTTGCGACAAGCAGCCGATTCCTTGACTAGCCGTACACGTCCGTAGACGCTCGTAATCAAGTCGTACTTGTGCGCACTAGGAAAGCAGTAAATAAACAACAATAAATGAAACCACGTGCTGCAAGGTTTATCCAATCAAGTTCGGTCTTATTGCCGTACACAACTTGGGTTCAGGTTACAAGCTGCTCAAATAAAGAGCCGTTCACTCTAGGACTCCTACTGCGGGCACATGGGAAAAATTCTAACTCTGGAGTGATCAATTTGCCAAAGCTTCGCTACTTCTAGCCAGGATTGGAAAATGAAGGGAGTGCCACCTCTTATTTATAGATATGACAGCGGACTGCGATATCGCGTACGTGATATCGCGGCACAGTGCATGTCGCGTCTCATTACCAACCCTATTCTTGATTGAATGGAGAAGCCGTTGATGAATCCCTAAGAGGAGCCTATTACTCTAATTCCTACTCCTATGCAAGATGAGAAGATTAGCTAGATAGATATCAACCATTATCTATTTTAGCTCCTCCATCAACATACTAAGAAGAACTCTAGTTCATTGTTAACATAGATTCTTTCATGCATGGTTAGGTGCTTGGGTTTGGTGGATCAATATCTTGATTAACTGCTTATTGTTAGCTTTGTTGGTGGTTATGTGCTTGATGTGGACCAAGTTTGCAAATCTATACCCTTGCTAGTTTAAAATACCACTTAGTTCTATGATCTCCACATCATGAACCTAGAGGATTATGATATCTTGGGTATGGATTGGTTATCTTACTATTAAGGTAGCTTTAATTGTTGTCGTAAGATAGTTTTCTTAGTGAAAGATGATTGTGCTCATATGACATTGCATACTAGGCTATGAAAGGTGAAGATGGATCTTGTTTCGTTGAGATATTTTTGTTGTTTATTGCAGAAGGATTGTTCTTACTTCATTGTTTTGATTAGTGAGTGTAATGACAAAAAATTTGATGCTAGAAATCAAATAGATTTGTGCAAAATAGTTTCACCTCAAGATCCACAAGCCTCAAAATGAATATGAGGTGCCTTAGGTAGTCTTGTTGATCATCGAAGAACTTAAGAGTCTGTTACTAGGTGAGAACAAGCAAAAACAAATGATAATGTGTAAATAATAAATCATAAGTAGATCCATGAGAGAATCATGAGATAATGTAGAAAATGTGGCAAAAAAACTACAAATTTGTATTAAGATTAAACAAATATAGATGAGAAAATACAAATAAGAAAGCCTTTGGGCTTTCAAAATGTGGAACTACAAAAGTTCTATGATCTTTGTGAAAATGCTATTGAAACTCTGGCATGTAGGTGGGCTGGGTGCATTTTGAATCCTCATAAACACATCTCACTTCACTTAATTGATAGGCTGTAAATAGGTTCCTGACGCTCTCAATGATTAATTCTAGGAAAACGTCTTCAGGCTTTTAGATCTCTACTTTGCTTTAAATGTCTCAAGTTTGGAAGAGTTTTGATGATTCAAAAGTCCCAAAAAATGGTGTCAATTTTTGTCTAGATAAGCTTTGGTTTGTTGTTTCTATGTTAACTTGGCTTGGGCAAGTTTCAAGCATTATAGATAGCATTTCCGGCACTTATTATGGCTAGAAACTACAACATTTTTCCCTATAGCCTTTTTGAACAATCACAATGAGAATGCCATTGTTTTTGACATTATGAGGTTCAATTATGCTATTTTAGCATAATTTATGACAGTTTTCATATTCCATATCATGAATCACACTTTACAAATTGAGAAAGCTTTGAGATTTTGGCAAAATAGGGTTACAAGACTAATTTTCTAAAGGGAAATCAAGATAATTTACTTTTGCTTTCAAATTCAACCAGAATTGCAAGACAAAATTTGACCACAATGCTTCCCTATTTACAGCATAAATTTTCTTGGAGGTGTTTCATTAACTCCTCTTTGTTAATGTTTTGAGGATTGACTTGAAAGACATGAACAAAGAATGCGAAACACCACTGCGGGTTTATCATCAATGCTTCTCTCTCCATACTTAATTCTGTAGTTGAAAAATCATGCCAAGGAGTACTCTCAATGGTGAAGTAAGATTAATATGGAATAATGAAAGTTTAAAATGAGGTATTTTTGACTAAATTAGCTATTTAAAAATGGTTAAACATGCTAATGAAGAATTCCAAATTTTTTGGCATCGTGGTTATAGCATAGTGATATGCTCATTTGCTAACAAGGGCTTTACACTTCATGCTTGTGATACTGGTTACATGTGCTTAGATTTGAACAAACTAGTTCTTTGGTATTGGCTATTATGAGCACTTGGCTTATTTTTTTTGAGCCATTAGTTACTCTATTTTAAGCTACCTTTGGCCTCTTTTTTCTAGGAGTAAAACCTTTTTTTGGATTCAATGCCAAGGCTAAACTTTTGTTGTCTCACTAAATGAAGCAATTGGAAATGTTAGCAAATGTATCGATGGAGCATATTATACAAGATGTCACATGTTGATGATACATGAATGTCAAACATAGGTTTTGATCGTTAACAAAGAAAGGCTTTAAAATAGTTGCATGGTTATGGCTGTAAAAGGATAGCAAAAATGATATTGGGTAAGCACTATTAACATGCTTAAACAAGCTAACTAAATCTCATGTATCAAGATTGCAAGGTAACTCACTGCTATAATGAGTCATACCAGTGCAATAACTCTAGGTTCATCCCACAAACATAACTTGGAGAGAACAAGAAAAAAATCAAAGAATACATGAGGATTATAAGAGATTACATTAGACAACAAGTAAGCATTAGCCATGAGATATAATTAGTAGAATTTGAGAATGTTGTGTCTTGCTTTGTGGATTTGTACAAAATTTGTGGTATTTTAAGATGCCAAGAGAGAGAAGGTCATGCATGCTCTCTTGTCACATGCTACAAGGTCCATCAATGCTTCGCATCTATTTAAATATGTAAACAAAGATAAACAAAGAGTAACTGCAAATAGGATAGCATTAGATATAATATAGTTTAAGGTAAAAATGGTTGAACTAGGCATGAATCAAGTCAAAGATGTCCAAAAGGCTTTAATGTGATTTTGTAAGGCCTTGGTGATGTCTTAGACAAGTCAAGGTTCAAGTGAGGAACTTAGTTTTTTGAACTAGGTTTATGTGGTCAAAAAGGCTTACAGGCTCAAGATTTAAGTAGTTAAGGTTGATTGATTGATTGACATAACCCAAAGGTCCATTTAAGCTCAAAGGCAAGTCAAAGTATTCCCACATCTTCATAGCTTAGTCCTACATGTCAATAAAAACATATTAAATGGTATCTACATGATATTTTTGTTAAATAGGATTAAAATACAATAAAATAATGCAATAAATTATATTAATTTTTTATTTTGGTCATTATATTGTTAAAACAGATAATAATTCGATACCTAGGTCATAAATACATAAAGTAATAATATTTTAATATCAAATCAGGTCATAATGATTGGGCATTCTCTAGGGTTAGCATGTTTGGGCATGCTAGGCAGCATGTGGATAGTGGATTCCAACTTGATAGCATTTTTGAGAGTCCCAGTAGCTTGTGGACAACATATTCCAATCTAATTAACATTTTTGGTCAATTAAGTTGTCAATTTCATTGGTGTAGCTTGTTTGACCTTAGCATTTTTGGGTGTAACCTATCCTTAGTGTTTTTGGGGCATAGTAATATTAGTTTTTCATCATTTTGTAGCATCTTTCATTAATTTCATAGAGATTTTCATCTCACCAACAATTTTTAGGCAAATCTAGGATTTTCCACAATGTGTTTGACAATACTTGATTTCTTTCGAGGATTTCTTGAAAAGGCTTGACAACGTAGAGTAGAGGAAAGGGGAATTGTCAACATTTTTTAGGCATTCAAGACAAGATAATAAGAGATTCTCAATATTTCCAAGCATTCCAGGCAAAGAGAGAGGCATCATGTTCCATCCCAAGTCAAAAGAGTAACACTTTTAGCTATCTTTACACTATTTTGGTGTGAACACTAGCATTTTTAAGGATCTTGAGACAATAAGGTTTTTGATTTTTCCTAGTAGAATGAAGGGTTTTGAGATTTTTCCTTGCCAAATGTGGTAGTGTTATTGACATTCGTATGCCTAAAATCATAACATTTTTGGATTTTTTTCTACTAATAATGGTAATGTTTTTAATTCTCACCCTTCAAAAAATTACGAATATGAGTTTGTTGATCCCTAAATCAATAATGTTGTTGATCTCCTACCTTACAAGGTAGCATTTTTGATATTTTGGATTTTTTTCGTCAAGGGGAGGATAGCGTGTGAGTTTCCTAGTCTATGAATGCTCAACATTTTTAACCTTTTTTGGCTTAGAGGCCATCATTTTTGAGATTCTTGACTTTGGAGGTCAACATTTTTATAGTATTAGGTTGGGGGGAACATTGAATAATACAAAAGTTGACATTGTTCGACCTTATTCCATTGCTTCTAACTTGTGATGTGCTCTCGTGCTCAGCCTTTTCCTAGAGGATACCTTTTGAGAAAACTATTTTTCGCCAACCACGATATTGTATCTATGATATTGTATTAACGATATTGTAGCTATGATATCACAACCCTACCTACGTCATCATTGATATGATGTATCAGGAATTGTGTGGTCCTATAAATATCGACACTTGATCGCAGTAGTGACAACAATTTTATTCCACAGCTTAGAGTGAATGCTTATAGTGTGGTGTTAAGCAATTGTACAACATCTTTATTCAAGTGGATTGTACTTAGGCACAATTTATGAGTGGAAATAAAGATCAAGATTATTTTCCATCATTGTAGCATTCACTTAGTTTTTTTTATTTTACTTAGCTAATTTCCTACTTAGGTTAAATTCCATGTTTACTTTAACTTAGTTCTTTACATTACCAAAGCACTTTACTTTTCATGTTCATTAGTAAGGTAAAATGAGTATGATTGATTTCAATCATATAAGTTTAATCGTTTGGTAACCTAGTAGTGGGTTCACTTGATTCACTTAGTAGTGAATTCACTTGGTAATTCTAGTAATGGAATGAATGCTCATCACCACAAGATAAAGTAGATTTACATTTTTGTTATTGCTTAGAATTAGAGTTACCTTCACTTTTATTATGGAAGTAATTAGGAGTAAATTGAGCCAAGAACATCAACAAATCATATGCCTCACTAAGAGTGAAACCATAAACTTTCACTTCACTAACTTGAAGTAGGAAGACAACGATCATGAACCTACAATCAATTCCTAGCATACTTACATTGTTCATCCATGAATTATGATCTAGTTTTGTGCCTGCACTTGTGGCTTGTATGGTAGAGTGTTGTGATACCCTACCACTCATTATGGACACCATTGATAGGGATATGTCAATGTTTGCTTAGTAGTTGATGTTATAGAGTTCGTTGTATTAAAAATCATAAAGTTTATTCTTAATAGTTTTAATCAACCTTAATAACACACACACACACACAGACACACATACCTAAAGAGTAAAATATACAACATGGCTTGAACACTTAAGAAGAAGTTATCACATACCAAAGAGACACAAAAAAGTCATGACAAGAGAGATGAAGACTGGAGTGTGCCTATGCAAACCGAGATTTCATATGCTCATACAGATTCATATTATCTTGACTTCACATTTATCTTCCATTAGGATGAACAGCTAAGATGGAAAGATTTGTAGGGAAACATAGTTTTTCCTCTTGAATGTTCAACACCATCATGCTACAGGCAACCTTAATGAGATTGAACTTTGGTCATGCATAAGAAGGTGATGAGATGCGAATTGCACAGGCCGCGATATCGCGTCCGATGCGATATCGCGTCATTCCCTGCGATATCGCGTACGCGATATTGCGGTTCGTCGCCAAATCTATAAATAAGAGGCGGCACTCCCCTCATTCAAAATCATAGGCGTAAAGTAGCGAAGTGCTGGCAGATTGATCACCCCAGAGATAGAATATTTTCCATGTGCCCGCAGTAGGAGTCCCCCAAGTGAACGGTTCTTTATTCGAGCAGCTTTGTACCTGAACGCAAGTTGTGTATGGCAATAAAGACGAGCTTTGTGGATAAACCTTGCAGTGCATGGATAGGTTTAATTAATGTTATTTATTGCTTTCCTAGTAACATGGCATGAGTACGACTTGGTTACGAGCGTTGACGAACGTGTAGGGCTAGCCAAGGAATCAGCTACTCATCGCGAGTAGATTCTCTCACCCCTTCCTCCTAGAACGTGGGACAAGTACGACTTGATTATGAGCATCTATGTATGTGTATGGCTAGTCAAGGAATTGGCTGCTTGTCACACTTAGGTTAGTTAAGTGCCTTAGTATGACCGCTTTGAGCACGTGCATTACGTGTGGTAATCCCAGTAACGATTAGCATTTGGTAGCCACAGTTGCACAGTTCAGGGTGTGTACGGCAAGTGGGAATGGATACTGACGCTAGGACTTAGTGCTGTAGTTAGAATTAGTTTTAGTCTCTCAACCCTTCACCGTTAGCATAGGAGACAAATTTGAAAATACCAAAAAAAATCATATACCTCGGACTTACTTAACCATACACCATGACAACAACAAGTAAGTCTGGGAAGACAACGAACAATTAACCCCAAGTGTTCCTTGTGGCGTTAGACATTTAGTCTGTGGAGTTCGACCGGATCGCGCGTGCTACGCTCGTTTCGTATGGTTCAGTGTAGGGGTACCTCGCCACTCATCATTGGCACCGTTGCCAGGGACTAAGTGTTTTTTATGCCAATTAGAACATTAGGAAATTTTCCACATCGTTGTGAGCCTTAACGAACCCTTGGGTTAATCAGTTAATCAAGAACATATATAACGGTGAACAACACACCAGTAAAATGGCTTCTTCTCAAAAAATTAGCTTACCTAAGGATAATATAGAAGACAGTCAGCATCATACACATAACCAAAATTGGCCATGTCCTAAACAATCTAAGGTGACATATACTCATCCTGATGAGTATGTACTTGACTTTACTTTTATTCTCCACCAAGACGAACAACTACAATGGAGAGATTTACAAGGTAACATCGTGTTACCCCCGGATCGATCAGTCCCTAACATGCTTTTCCGTGCTTTGGCACAGATGGGCATGTAAGAACTATTTGTGAAATACGTTTTGGATAACTTTGACACAAGGGATTATCATCCCACAAATGCCCAACGTATTCGGGACGAAAGGCAGGAGAGCCAACATTCATTGTTGAAGGGCAAGGTCCCCCATGTCCTTAGTGAAATAGGAGACGAGGAACCCCTCACAATGGGTTTCTTAGAAAATGATGTTCCTCCTCCTCACAATGGTGAAGAGGTTAGGCATCAGGGCCTTCGATCAACTGTACATGCTACAGGCTCTGATCCCCGTGAGCACCAACTGTTCACGGTAGGAACAACCACTCACACTAAGGACGGACACTTAGATCGTTACAACGATCGGGGCCGAAGCAGCCGAAGAGAAGGTAAGAAACATCACCATGGTGATGGATCCCCTTCCTCTTCTCCTTCATCTCACCATTCACACTCTCCTTCCACATCTGGGCATAGCCACCATGAACATAAAGGGAAGGATAAAAGTAAAAAGGATGAAAGACCTCGATAGGAAGGTCGAGAGGAGTTAGGATAAGGGAAAGGACGTAGGAAGAGTAGGGAACCACCACGAAGACATCATAGACGTCATGAAAGAGATGATCATGACGAACCCCTACTCGCAACCCGAAGCATGCTAGACATCACAGAGGTAGCTAGGATCCCCACAAGGCACTTAAAAGACAGCAGGATCAAGCATTTGGACATAAATAATATCCCACATTTTGAAGGGGGATACAACGCTGATCCTCAACATCATTTATAGGCATTCCACGATGGCTATGCCTTACAAAATATAGATAATGAGTGGCAGAAGCTTAAGTTGTTCCCAAGGACACTCATCAAAGAAGCAGAGAGCTGTTACCAGTCCTTAGAACTGGAAACCATCAGGAGGTGGAGTACGATGCTTGAATTGTTCAACAACAAATATCAAATGTACTCCAGAGTGTCTAACTTGCGTAAGCAGATCTAAGGCTGGAAACAAGGTGCTTATGAACCCTTGGATGCTGCCATGGCCCGTTACTATACACTGCTACATCGTT
>MNCI01017670.1:61673-79884 GCA_015680685.1 Gnetum montanum
TTATTATGTGCAGCAGCCAGTTTCTCCAGGTGAATTTATGGGTCACACTACTCCCCAACGTCACTACCAAGTTCGGGAGTACTTCAGGAGGATTCCTTCTCCTTTGGGAGATATCTCACATTCAGCCCATCCTCTAACTCCACCCACACCTCTTCCACCTATAGTTTCCATACAACCTGTTCCAACAATGCAGGGGGAATTACCTACTCAACCGTAGCAACGTAATGCCGCGAGAGCTGTAAATATTCAGCATGTAAATATTCAACCAGGTGCTGGTTCTGACAACTATACAAAGAAGAGACCCTTCTTCAGAACTAGGAGCCATGACAAACTCTTGCAACAACAAGCGACTGGGCACATGTATAGGCCTCTAACCACTAACGCTTCGGAGAACCCTTCAGTCCAACAACTAAGTACGCAAACAGTTATGTTGACACATACCGTAACTGACTGGATAAAGGTGGGCCACATTCCCAGGAAACTATCTAACCCTAGAAACCCCTTAATTCATTTACAGATCGCTGGAAATGCACTACATCGAGCTCTTCTTGACTTAGGTTCCGGAGTTAGCCTAATTTCACAAAAGATGTATCAAGCCTAGAACCTACCCCAACTTAAGAAGAGTAACATACAACTGGAGCTGGCTAACCAGTCCATCACCATTCCCTTAGGATTGGTGGAGGACATTATCACCACTGTGTGTGGGTGGTCATACCCAGCCGATTTCCTGGTAATTAAGGTTAACAACGAAGGGGGCTTTCCCATTATAATGGGAAGGTCGTGGCTAAGTACCGTAGACGCGTACCTAGGAATCTGTGATCTTTCCTTACAAATTTCTAAGATGAATATTTATGGAAAGATCGAGAAGAGGAAAGTTCCATGCATCACATACAGTGATTCATCGGGTGATGACATGGAGGATATGTCTCCATGTGAGAGGTGTGCCTATGAGAATGAGAAACAAAGATGCCTGTATGTAGCAACCACGCAACCAGTAATACACACCCTATGGTTGACAGCCACTCGAAGGAGCAAGCAAATATGCATGGAACGAACTGAGGAGACAACTCATGCCAACAACTGTGGCATAGACACATTGGAACGTGAGCGTCGCCAACTTCCACCCCTCAACTTAAGAACATCAATTGGGAGAAGTTGGGCACTTCTTAGAAATTCAAATAGACGCTCATTATTTCAGATCTCTCCCTTACAACTTAGCCATGGAGGAGATGGAAACCTATGCTAACCATATGGGGCCCTCAGTTATTTTTCTAGTTTTTGTTTTATACATTTTTGTTTTACAACGTTTTTGTTTTACACATTTTTGTTTTACAAAGTTAGTTAACTTTTCTAATTTTTGTTTTACAACATCGTTACACTTTTCCATTTTTTTTGTGAGTGTGTGTGTGTATCCACCCTATAAGTTTGTCCCATAATAAGTGTTCGGACTGATGGTATGAACTATTTTCATATTGATTGCTAATGTTTGGTTTTTACCTTTAAGTGACAATGTTGATACTAAGGTATGTTTCTTTTGATATGGCAGGCAATGAGATCACTTTACCCATCCATCCACCAATTTCTATGATTTCTCTTAGCTTGGAAATGTACAGTTCCCTTCTAATAAGAACTTTAATGAATCGGTGACTGAGTATTTCTCAAACTAAGGAAGGACTCAAGGATTGCAAAGGGTGTGGCTTTAAGGGAACTTGATGCTTTTGTGTTGGTCATTCTCTTAGATGCTTAGATGTTTTTTCTTGAGTTTTCTTACCGTTCCGATGTTACCCAATTATCGGAAGTTGAGACAATAAAAATAAGAAGTCTTTGCATGGTGTGGTTCTCACGCATAAAAACACAAAACAAAAAAAAGAAAAAAAAAGAAAAAAAGAAAACGAAGAAAGTGAGAGTTCAAAGCACACCCCTTAGACGAAATAACAATTGGGCTACAAGCACTGGTTATGGAACCAAAAGTGTTAAACCTCTAAGGCCCTTCTCGCTTCCCATTGTCTCCTTTATTTCATCGGAATGGTGGTGGCTCTTTGAATATGCATCCTTGTTATCCGAGTGGATGGTTTAGCCAAATGCATTGATGCGATGTCATTGGAAGTGGTTGGTTTAAGGCCGGAGTTGGAATGGGACTTGCCAAGTCACATTAATCATCAAACACATAAGGGGCTGTACACCACCTTGTTCTTGAGATTCCATTCCATCTCTTCTCTCCTCTCCACCCTTCTCTCCATTGTTCACCTCATTGTCGGTTGTATCATTAGTGTATCTATCTTGGTTGATGCATTGTTTTCTTTTCGGTAAATTCTTGCGGTTAAGACTTTAACTCTTGTTCCAAAAGACATTCCCAGAGCCTATGGACTCTTTGAATGTGGGTCTGTTAGGGCATTAATGGCATGCGCCTACTTTGGGGAGGACCCACTGACATTCCTATTTGGTGCATTCATTAACTTCTTTTCCTTAACATTTTGCAATTAATTATTATTTTGTTCATTCCCATCTTGACATCCAACTCACTGATGTTTTCAGTTGTTCCTTTTTATCTATCTTTCTTACTCCTTTCCCTTCTTCATTCTAACGCTACCGGAGGTTCACAATTAGTCATGGGGGTACGGGGCCCACTTTTTCAATTTTCTCCTAGCCCCGAAATTTTTTGATTTTCTTCCTAACCCCTATACCTTCGGTAGTTATCAGTAACATCTTCCCAGGTCCATGTCAGCCATATGACAACCTAGCCAATGGAATTACACCAAAGCAAGGTATTAATTACATGATGATTCATTTACACTTGCTAATATATGATTGTGTTGTGTGTGCAGATGGTGATCATGCAAACAATAGATTGGATCTGGAGTTGGAGCAAACACTTGGAATGGAACAACGCTAAAGCAGCTATGCAAGGAGCAAGATCGATGGCGTGCTTATGGATGGGCAACGAAAAGCACAATCTTGGCATTGGCAGCAGCAACACTTCTTTCTATCTCTCTCTTTCTCTCAAGCTGCCAACAAAGGCCTAACATCATTGTAATAAGGTGTTCACCTTTGTTGTCATGAACACTAGTTTTGTCAAGTTTTGTAATAATGATCTGTTCACATGTCATCCCATTAGTTCCATTTCCCTCAATAATTCCATACCTTCCCAATATTATTGTAAGGAACTCGAGGATGAGTTTTCATTCAGTCATGGGGGTATGATGAGAGGTGATATGCACAAGCCACGATATTTCATCCCCTACGATATCGCGTACGTGATATCGCGTCATTCCCTGCAATATTGCGTACGCGATATCGCGGTCTGCTGCCAAATCTATAAATAAGAGGCAGCACTCCCCTCATTTCGGAATCATAGGCTAGAAGTAGCGAAGCTCTGGTGGATTGATCACCCCAGAGATAGAATATTTTCCATGTGCCCACAGTAGGAGTCCCCCAAGTGAATGGTTCTTTATTCGAGTAGCTTTGTACCTGAACGCAAGTTGTGTACAGCAATAAAGACGAGCTTTGTGGATAAACCTTATAGTACATGGATAGGTTTATTTAATGTTATTTATTATTTTCCTAGTAGCACGGCATGAGTACAACTTGGTTATGAGCATTGACGAATGTGTACGGCTAACCAAGGAATCGGCTACTCATCGCGATTAGATTCTCTCCCCCTTATCTCCTAGAACGTGGGACGAGTACGACTTGATTACGAGCATCTACGAATGTGTACGGCTAGTCAAGGAATTGGCTGCTCGTCACAGTTAGGCTAGTTAGGTGCCTCAGTACGACTGCTTCGAGCATGTGCGTGACGTGTGGTAATCCCAGTAATGATTAGTGTTTGGTAGCCACAGTTGCATAGTTTAGGGTGTGTACGGTAAGTGGGAATGGATGCTGAAGCTAGTTAATGTAGACTTAGGTCCTTAGTTAGAGTAGTTAGTTCTCTCAACCCTTCACCCTCTAGCATAGGAGATAAACCTGAAAAGACCAAAAAAATCATATACCTCAGACTTACTTAACCATACACTGTGACAACAACAAGTAAGTCTGGGAAGACAACGAATGATTAACCCCAAGTGTTCCATGGGGCGTTTAGGCATTTAGTCTATGGAGTTTGACTGGATCGCACGTGCTACGCTCGTTTCGTATGGTTGAGTGTAGGGGTACCTCGCCACTCATCAGAAAGTTTTAAAAAGATGTGTTGAAACTAATTTAAAGCTTAAGTGGAAAAAAAGCCATTCAATGGTTTAAGATGGTATTATTTTAGGACATAAGGTTACACAAAAAGAACTAGAGATAGATTTGGTTAAGGTAAGAGTCATACATAATATCACCTAGAGACCATAGACTATTAACAATGTTAGATCATTTCTAGGCCATATATGATACTATAGAAGATTCATCAAATATTTTTCAAAGATAGTAGAGCCTCTAGTGAAACTAGCAAAGAAAGATGCATTGTTCTAATGGATATAATAGTGTGAGAATATTTGAAGCACTAAAGCAAAATCTAATAGAAACACAAATCCTTCGAGCTCTAGATTGTTCTAAGCCCTTCCACATTATGACAGATGCTTCAAACTATGCACTAGGTGTAGTACTTACTTAGCTTGATGATTAGAAAAGACCATATTACATACACTATGCTAGTTGAAGCATCACTACAACACAATTCAACTACACTACTATAGAAAGGGAGCTTATGGACATGGTGTATGTACTTAAAAATTTAAAAATTAGGTGCTCGAGTATCCTATATATGTCCACATGGATCATAGTGCCATAAGATTTCTAATAAATAAACCAGTGGTTAGTCCAAGGGTGATATGATGAATCATAATAATATAGGAGTTTGACATGACTATGATAGATAATAAAGGAACATAAAATGTTATAACAAATCACTTCTCAAGTCTAAGATGGAAACTGCAGAAGTAAGAAGAGTCATTATCAGACTAGTTTCCTAATGAAAACTTGTTTACAAAGACAGCAATGGATGTCAACTCAATAGACAAGTCATGAATCACTGACTACATGAGTTATCTCACTACACAAGAGCTTCTGGTTGAGTGGAATAAGAAATAGAAAGAGTAATTCCTCCATAGAGTCAAGGGATATATGGAAATAAATGGAAATCTTTACAAGATGTATGCCAATGGATTAGTTAGATGGTGTGTTCTAGAAGAGAACCAGCAAAGAACATTGCAAGATGCATAAAAGGGACCATGTCATGGTCACTATGCTAGATGTAGAACAACACTGAAGGTGGTGATGGTAGGTTACTTTTTTGCCTATGATATTCAATGACACATATAAATTCACATAGTCTTGTGAAAAATGCTAATGAAATGGGGGAGTAATGATTAGAAAGGAAGAGCCACAACAATGGATTTAGTCATTAGAGCCATTTGACATCTGGGGAATTGATTTTATGGGCCCCATCACACAATATCTAATGGGAAATCATACATTATAGTGACAGTTGATTACTGCATGAAATGGGTAGAAGCAATAGTAGTTAAAGGATCAACGTTAGATTTGGTAATTTTTCCTTAATAATTAGCCCTTTTTGGATCCCCAGTTAGCTTAATATTTGAAAAAATTTTAGCATTTAGGCTCAAGGTAATTTCATAATAATGTTTCCCAAGGCAATGAGGTAATTAAAATCATTAAGTTGTTCAATTCATTTTGATTATCGTTATTATTAGTTATCATAATGTTCATAAATTGGGTGATAAAAAAGATTTCAAAAATTACATCGTTAGCCCTAATGATGAATGAGCTTAACTTTGGAAGCTCAAAAGTTTTTGAATGACTAAAACCAAGGGTCTGGTTCACAAGATGGCCAAGATATATTGAATTTTGAAGAATAGTTCATTATAATAGTTTTAAAAATTAATTGAAATGTAGGAGAAGTAGTTTCAAAATCATGCATAAAGTTCAAAAAATTTCTTGTGATGTCTTGGAAGATGTGATGTTTTTGTTTAGAGCCATGATCAACAAAAGTCATGCAAGTGGATCCTCCCCAAAGTAGGCTCCTTCCATAATGCTCTTGCATAACCAATTCTATAGATGTCCATGGGAACCTTAGAAGTTAAATGCAGATCATGCCTTTGTTCCAAACCACACACAATTGTCTTGGTTAGGATCTTGCACTATACTATACAAAACCATTAGGCTCATAATTGCATGCAATAGTGAGGTGAAAATGGATGATAAGGAATTTTAGAGATTGGGGTGTAAGATATCTAACCATGTCCATAATAGGTTCTTATATCAATTGTAATTAAAATGATCATTATACCTATCTGTCCAGGTTTAAGACCAAGTCCATGCCATTAATAGTGGCCTTGCATTGATATGTTCCTTCTTGCCTATCATCATGAGTTCATAACAACCATAGAGAACGAACATCACTTAAAAAATATAGGAAAAGAGAAGAAGGAAGGAAGGGCCTTAGTTAAAGAGGTGCATTTAGGAAGGTATTATCTTTTTAGATGGTCTAGATATGTTTTCTTTTTTATTTTCTATTTTGGCTCTTGGGTTGCCATGTTTAATAATTTATTCTGGTATATAGTTAGAGTGTAAGATGTTCTTTTTTAAGTTCTCTATTTGGTTCATTCTCTTAGGACTAGAACTAATAAGTGGGTTGAGTGCTTTAATGCATCTTTTGAATAGTTTTCTATGGTCATTTTCTAACCATTGGGTGTCTTTTTGTTTAGTGGATATTATGTAGACATAGTTTTGCACACACACTTGTTCTTCAAGTTTATTATGTGTTGGTATAGGGTTCATGTTATGACTTTGAACTTTTAGCCCACAATTTCACCCTTTATCATTATTATTAATGCATGGAAATTTTTGTCTCTCCATAGTGATAGGTTCATCTTTTATGTTTTGTGTTGGAGTGGTGATGGTTGTTGGCTTTTGCATTGGATTAGGAGACATTATTTTTGTGAGGAAGGGTTTAGCACTAGATTGTACTTGTGCTAGTTCTAATGAGCTGGTAGGTCTACTTGTTTGATTCACATGTGTGGTAACTTTCCTAAAGAAAGGATGTTTTTGAGACTTTCATTGAGATCTACTAATACTATTATCCCTCTGTATGTTCACAACACAAGTTGTACGTTTTTGTTGAGTTTGGGATGTCAATCATTCTTATGTTATTGGTGGTGACATATCTTGGAGGGAAGTATGAGAGTATTGAGGATGTGATGGATGATGAGAGACATGGGATGATGATTTGACAAGAGATGTTTTGGGTTGATGATATTTAGAAGAGTAGTAGTAGTGATTTGAGGAAGAGGAAGTAGAACCATTTAGAGAAATAGGTTGTTGAACATAGCATCCATAAGGATCTAGATGGTGATAGGGGTATTGCTGGTTTGTTGATGAAATTCCCCATAACTATGGGTTCTAACACTATGGTTGATAGTAACCTTGAGGTTGATAAGAACTCCTATTGGGAAAGTACTATTGATTGTAGAACTATCTATAATTACCTTGTGGATAGGGAAATCTTATAGGCATTTACTTTTCCATGAACTTAGGATTCAAAGTAAAAGCCCTAGACTCTTGTAGATGTAACATAACTTGGTAATAGCCCTTTGGATGTTCATATTGACAAATGTCACATCCATCTTTATCCTCTGAATTTGAGTATACAACCGCTTCTACTACAATTATTTTTTCTTTTTGTCGATAAGTGTCCTTACCTATTTCCTTGTTCTTTTCCCTCTTATTATTTTTATTGCTCAATCCTATTTTCTTTACTTCTTCTCTATGATTTTCAAGTTGGTTGTAACTTTTTCATTTATCAACTCCCACATCTTATCTATCGTTGCTTCAATCTCAGTGATAGACTTTTGTATTAGCAAGATTTTGTATGAAATCAACTCATCAAGAGCTACCTATTTTTCTTGATCATAAATATGACCTTCTTTTTGTGAAAAGTCGGGTCCTAGTTATATTCCTCTACACTCGCTCTTTTACATACCTCTCCTTCTTCTTTTTCCACTTGTTCAATTAGCCTTTGTATCCTATGGGTTCTCAACTTTGATAATTTTCCTTGGGTATAAATCTCAACAGTGTGCCTTATCTTGTTATGAAGCCCATTTATGATGTGATGAAGCTACTTTTCTTGAGAAAATTCATGGCCTAGGCATCTATGTAGTAGAGAATAATATCTACCCAAGGTTGCATAAGGGAGTCATGATTCTCTTACTTTCACCCTTGGATTTGCTTTCTTAGATTAGACACTCTTGAATAGGTTTGATATTTTTCATTGAAAAGTTCAAGCATTGTGGATCATTGATGGATTGAATTTGGTTCCAATGATCTATACCAACTTTCAGCTTCTTCTATTAGTATCTTGGAGAAGAGCTTAACCTTTTTCCACTTCTTTTCAATGTTTTTCAAGATGTAGGCATCATGGAAGGCTTGTAAATGCTGTTGTGGATCAGAGTTATGGTCTTTCTTGAATTTAGAAATGTTATTCATCCTAAGCCATTTGATGTGGCTTTCCCTTTGATGCCTATGAGGTATTCAAATGGCCTCCCTAATTTGTATCATGATCCTAGTAGCCAACAAAAGTTCATCATCATTAGACATGTCATGGTCATAATATCTATTTCTTTTTATGTGATAGTGATGGTCTCATCAATGCTTGCTTTGATGTCTAATTCTATCTTCATCTTGATGTCTATTTCTATCTTGTATTTCTACCTACATTAATCTTTTTTAGAACTAGACATTGGAGATGAAGAGGAAGATGATGAACTAGGAGAATCACCATGGCTCCTATATCTTCCCCTATAATTCCTTGATTCATCTCTTCTAGGTTTGGTGGAGGTCTTAGGCCTTGAGGCCCTCCTTATTCTAGGACTTATTCCATCCCCTCTAGGATTGTCTGCAATAGTTAAACATAGTCTTTGAATGTAGTAAGGATCTAAATGACAATATGAGATCCTCGTTCACAATGGTTCACCTCAATCCTCTTTAGTATATATCCTATCATTTCTCCTACTAGTGTCCTCATCTTGTGATGGATTATTGGCCCTATGTGAAGGATACATATTTTAAATTAATCATGTGTGAGTTAAAATATTGATATTTTTTAAAAGATAAATTATTAATGCTTTTACATTAATCATTTGTAATATAACTAATCGAGATTTCTAGCACCATCCCTGACAATGGTGTGAATGATCAGTAGCAAGTATCCCCTATGCCCAATTATACAAATCACAAGCATTCATGTGCAATCTGGTTGAATGAGACTCGTGTGGCATCTAAATTGTTAAGCATTGATCTTAGGTCATTGTCTTCTCACTTGGACTAGTGGTAGCTTTATCAAATATGGTTTAGTTCCAAAGTGAGGCATATGATAATTGATGTTATGTAGTCCTTAACTAAATTAATCAATAATATGAAAATGAATAACAAGAAAATAAATCCTAACTATCCTAAGGATAATGAGTGTTCGTTTCAAGCTTATTGTACATTTTCTAAACTCACGTACCACTACTGGGATTATCAAGTGTTATGCTATTGGGTGAACCAAGTAATAACATTGTTACGATTACCATGAGAATATGTGTTTATGCTTGAAACTAGTCACATTAATTTCCCTAATTGATTAATATGCATTAAAATGTAAATATTAATTAAGTACATCAAAATTAAATTGCATTAAAAGTAAATCTATTCTAAGTCAAAGTGGTGCAATGAATATGAATCAATCTCAACCTTGTTGCCATTTAAGGAATGTGTCCACATATAATGCCACTTGAATAAGATGTTGTACAACTGACTCAAATCCACACTATGAGCACTCACTGATTGTTTTCTAAGATTATGGGAGAAAACTACAAGAGTCTAGCTATGCTATTGACCAAATAGTGGTAAATATGTTGCGAGTGCTTGCATATTTATAAATTTTAGGTGACAGAGCATCAATGCATGTGTTAATGTGTCTAAGATGCTATGACACCCCATCCTCGGATGTCATGGAAAACATCAAATATACGGTATATTAGACATTATGCATACAAAGAAAATATACCAATGCGAAATATAAGTGATATTTAACATTATGTATAAAGGAAATAATAGGAAAAATGTAGAAAAAGAAAGAAAAGAATGCTTTATTGATATGGAAAGATGTGTTTGGAGAGTGCTCTAAGAGTGTTTCTTGGGGTTTTCTTCCTTTGGCATCTATCCCTTAGAGGCAATCCAACACTTCCACCACGATTAGGCCTATAACCTAGCCAGAAGGATGGGCCAATGCCCTTCCTATCCTACTTCACTTGATTCTCGTTACTTGCCTCTCCAGGCTCTGCAACTCCATGCTAGCACGACCTCTAACCTCGGGTATAAATGCCTTAGGTCAAACCCCCAAAGGTTACCTCAGGAGACATGTCCATTATTACAACATGCCCTTTCAGGTCTTAATCACAACTACCATCTCAGGTCTTGTTAAGATGACAATAACACTTGTTATGAAGAGACACCATCTTCATTAGGCAATCGGATCATTTGGGAATGGGGATGTGACAAATGCATTGACGAGGATGCATCAATGCATATATGTAGACGCATCTAAGATGCATCAATGATGTTACCCAACATATTAGGTCTCATTACTATTCATGCTTGTTATTTTTCAAATTCACTTCTATTGGTTGAATTTAATACGTTGGAGATGGTTTCTAGTGTTCTTGCTGTTAGAAGTTTTACTATATCATCCTCATTACTATTGTTTAGAAATGGAATGAATTCTTATTCTTTAAAGAAAGAGATGTTTCTTTTAATGGATTTTGGACATTAATTTTGAGTTTTGGTTGAATTAATAAAGGTTGAAGAAGTGTATTACGAAAATTAATGTAGTTTTATAGGTTATGCATTCAATTAGTAGGAAGCTTAAATACAAGGGTCATAGTGGTTCTAGAAACTACCTCAAAATTTGTAAAATTCTTGTACTAATTTTGAGAAGAATTCATAAGATGAACATAGTATACAACTTCCTTATAAATAAGAGACAAAGTTTACAACGCCTTGAAATTCATAATAAAAAAGACTTATATTATCATGATGTTGATATTGATATGAATGTTCTTGATGACATTGATATAATATTGAGGTTAACATCTTCCATTGGATTCCTTCTGTTGCTTTATTAGGAGAAAAAATGAGATTGCATTTTGATAGTCCATTGTTAGAAATAGGTATACATACAATCATTAGGCATATTTTCTTAGTTGCTTCAAAAAATCTTTCATCTACCTTAATGATTAGGCTATAATAAATGGGATAAAGGAACCAATTTGATGAAGATGATTATGCCTAGTAGTAGTCATAAAGGAGACTTATTGGATAAGAACATGGTTGTAGAATCTAGCAATGCAAGGCTTAGATATTTCACAATGGTTCTTATGTTTAAACTCTCCTATTAATGAATATAACATTATTGGAATGCTTTCTATGACATTTTCATCTGTTTTTTAAGAGGGAAAATGCAACTTTGTTAATAGAATGTGATTGTCATGATAAAAAGTGCAACAATGTAAAACTTTATTAATATTTAAAGCATTTGCTTCAATACAAATATGAAGATTTGAATGCCATAAATTTTTTAGTTTTTTTATCTAATATGCTCAATACTATTTCTATTTCAAGATAGTTCTTTTATTTTGTTTAATTTTTGTGCAATAAATACATCTATAATATTATCAAAATGCATCAAGCTATGCATTTAATATATCTATTCTTTAAAAAATGTTGTTAATGCATTAGTTACTATTGAGGAACTTTGCACCTAACTAATGCACATCCTAATGGCATTATTGATAATTTGATAAGGTATGGTACCTTAATTAGTGACATCATTTTAGAGAAAGTATAATCTCCAATTGTGTAATATGATACATCAACTTGGTACACCTACCATTTTCTTTACTCTCAATATAATAGATTTGTATTGGTTAGAACTAAATTATTTAATGTTGGGAGTTCCTTTAGAATACCCACCATAAGTGAGATGTTGGAGATTAAACAATATTTTTGAAAATTCAAATACAGTTGTAGATGCACCTTTGTTACATGGCTTTTCTGAAGATAGCTTTGATAAAGGTGTTCAAAGTTATTGGTTGCCAAATTTAATATGAATCGTAGCATCATGATCACAATCATCATGAAGCATTGCATAGGGATACTAATTTATTTGATTCAATAAGTAATGCATTAAATCCACAATTTTAAAAAAAATGAACAACCAAATATTGTATCACATTCTTCCAATACTAGACATCTTTGGTTGTACACCTCATTGGATTGGATTTTGTATTTAATAAATATTGTGAAACTTTGTGTTCAATTCTTAACTTTCATATTTGGTTTTAAAAAAATTCTATCTCTAACGAAACATCTTAAGACATCCTTGTGAGTTGTTTCTGAATCAACTTTAGTGGATGGATCTAGATGTTGATTATGATGAACTTCTAAATGTTATTCAATGGCATGTTGCTTGCAAAGTAGGGGCTTGTTTGCATAAACATAGAAGCAAAGAAATGTGCAAGTATAGTATCTATTGTTAGATCTACTTTTTGTTTGATTCACCCTATTGCATTTTGATGCATATTATTATTAGTATTTTATGTCTTTAAGAAACTTAACTATACTTGTATAATGTGTCTTGGTTTCTATGCTAATATTCTATCCTTTCTAACAATCCTAGTAAGAATAATGTGTTAGAAATCTTACGTGCATCAAAAATCAGATTGCACAAGCGGAAGCATGTAAAAACAGATCTCTTAATCTACAAATGTGCATGAAACAAAAATGCACAAATCAATTTTGAAAAATAGATCGAACTGACCTCCAGCCATTGATGCCATTGATGCCTGAATGTTTCGAATCTTCTTTCACACGGGCGCTCTGCGGTGATGGTGTATGCAGACTGTAAGCGACTGTGAAAGGGACCTGAACTGCTACACTGCCATTGATTCCCCGTGCCTTGTTCTCCCATCAAGAACCCAAAAGGCCTCGAAATCAGTTACCATTTATTAGAAAAATATGAGACCATTATAAGATAACAATGAATAGATTTCAAAGGATGGATTGCAACGAGTTGTTACCATATGTTGTAATCGATGACAATCGTTTCCACACGTTGCTTGCCAAGGATAGCAACGTAAGCTGTCAATGGATAGCAACGAAAACTGTCATGTTGCTGTCCAAAGCTATCACATTGTTACAATCTCCCACTTGGTCTCCATATTTATTCTAATATCCAACTTTCAAGAAACAAATACATGAATCATGGCGATAGTTCCTCTTAATGCGAGTAGTATCTTCCATGTATTACAATGTATTATTTCTCAAAGTTAATTCCTTTATATGGTAACTTTAACTGTATGAATAAACCCAATGTTTATTCGCGGTCCGACCTTATGTGTGTGTTCTCTAATGACTTTATGCGCAACTGTATGAGAAAACGCACAACTGAATAGAGTTTCATTAACACTGTAATGTTGTACAACATATTACATCATGGAACCAAGTCCCATCCGAGTGACATGATCCTTGAATGACCGTGGTGGCATTCCTTTGGTCAAAGGATCAGCTAGCATTAATTCAGTGCTGATATGATCTATGACCACTTTATTTTCTTTAATGCGATCCCTTATGGCTAAGTACTTTATGTCGACGTGTTTATTTCGACTGCCACTCTTATTATTCTTAGCCATAAAGACAGCAGCTGAATTGTCACAAAATATCTGTAATGGCCTAGATATTGAATCCAGAATTCTAAGCCCTGATATGAAACTCTTTAACCATACACCATGTGAAGTAGCCTCAAAACAAGAAACGAACTCTGCCTCCATTGTGGAAGTAGCAACCAAGGTTTGCTTTCCACTCCTCCAGGAGATGGCTCCTCCAGCTAGCATAAAAACATAACCTGATGTTGATTTCCTGGAATCAACGCAGCCAGCAAAGTCTGAATCGGAGTAGCCAATCACCTCCAAATGGTCAGTTCGTCGATACATAAGCATGTAATCCTTTGTACCTTGAAGGTACCTCATGACTTTCTTTGCAGCCTTCCAGTGGTCGATACCTGGATTACTCTGATATCGGCCCAACATCCCCACAGCAAATGCAATGTCAGGTCGTGTGCAGACCTGAGCATACATAAGGCTTCCAACAGCTGAAGCATATGGAATGTTGCTCATGTGACTTTTCTCTAAATCATTCATAGGGCACTGGTTCAAATTGAACCTGTCACCCTTTACAATGGGTGCAATACTTGGTGAACAATCTTTCATCCGAAACCTCTCTAGAACTTTATTAATATAGGTTTCCTGCGATAGACCCAGAATATATCTAGATCTATCCCTATGGATCTTAATGCCAAGGACATAAGATGCCTCACCCATATCCTGCATGTCAAAATTCTTAGAGAGAAATTGTTTCACCGCATATAAAAATCCATGATCATTGGTTGCAAGAAGGATATCATCCACATAGAGGACAAGAAAACAGATTTTACTCCCACTGACCTTCTGGTATATGCATTGATCCATGATGTTTTCTTCAAAGCCAAATGAAGTGATGACATCATGGAATTTCAAATACCACTGACGGGAGGCCTGTTTCAAGCCATATATAGACTTCTTAAGCTTGCATACCAATTGCTCACCATCATTAGAGGAGAATCCTTTAGGTTGTTTCATATAAACCTCTTCCTCTAGATCGCCATTAAGGAATGCTGTTTTCACATCCATTTGATGTAGTTCAAAATCAAAGTGAGCTACCAATGCCATGATCACACGAAGGGAGTCCTTCTTAGATACAAGAGAAAAGGTCTCCATGTAATCTATTCCCTCCTGCTGAGTGAACTCTTTGGCAACAAGTCTAGTCTTATATCTTTCAATGTTGCCCAAGGAGTCTCTTTTAGTCTTGAAGACCCATTTGGATCCTATGGCTTTAACACCATTGGGCAACTTGACAAGATCCCAGACTCCATTAGTGGACATAGAGTTCATCTCATCTTTCATGGCATCATACCATAAGTCGGATTCCTTACAACTCATGGCTTGTGAAAACGTGTCAGGATCATTTTCGGCTCCTATGTTGTAGTCAGATTCCTGTAGATACACTATATAGTCACTAGGAATCGCTGATCGCTTTATTCTAGTAGATCGTCTTAATGTTGGTTCATCAGGCTCCTGAGGGGCAAGATGATCAACGGGCTGTTCAACAGGAACTGGTATCTGTTGTTCAGCTGGATCTACTATGTCTTGACCAGCAGTTTGTGGAACTTCAACGACTGGTGGATGTACATCACGTATTTGTACTGTAGGCGTGTTGTGTACAACAATCAATCGAGTACTTGAAGTAGAGGGTTGAGCATCCGCATGATCAGTCGCTGGAATTTCGTTCCAGGAATGATGACTCCCACTAATCAAGTCATTCTCAAGAAATTTAGCATTCCTTGATTCCACAAACCTAGTAGTATGTGATGGACAATAAAATCTGTATCCCTTAGACCGTTCGGCATATCCAACGAAATACCCACTTATGGTCCTAGGGTCTAGCTTCTTCTCTTGTGGATTATAGACTCTTACCTCAGACGGGCATCCCCAAATGCGTATATGTCGCAAACTCGGTTTCCAACCTTTCCACAATTCAAATGGTGTCTTAGAGACAGCCTTGGTTGGAACTCGGTTTAATATATACACTGCCGTCTTAAGGGCTTCATTCCACAAAGACTTAGGAAGCTTGGAGCTGCTAAGCATACTCCGCACCATGTCCAATAATGTTCGGTTTCTTCTTTCTGCCACACCATTTTGGTCCGGAGAACCAGGCATAGTGTATTGGGCAACAATCCCATGCTCTTGAAGAAACTTAGCAAAGGGACCAGGTGCTTGTCCATCATCAGTGTATCTACCATAGTATTCACCACCTCTATCAGACCTCACTATCTTTATTTGCTTACCGCATTGTTTCTCTACTTCAGCCTTAAATACCTTAAAGGCATCTAAAGCTTCATTTTTGTGATGAAGCAAGTAGAGATACATGTATCGTGAGTAGTCATCAATAAAGGTAATGAAATACCGTTGATCATATGCATCCATATCTGGACTACAAATATCCGTATGTATGATTTCTAATATGGCAGAACTCCTCTTGGCACCTTTCTTTGACACATTGGTCTGCTTTCCCTTTATGCAGTTTACACAAGTGTCAAAGTCAGTAAAATCAAGAGTACTAAGTACTCCATCAGTTACCAAGCGCTTGATTCTCTCAATGGAGATATGGCCTAATCTACGATGCCATAACATAGAGGATTCCTCATTCATAACACATCGCTTAATGCCAGCATGAACATGCATAGAAGTGTAAGAAGTGTCGTTTTGTAAATTAAGTTGAAAAAGACCATCTGTTAATGTACCATTTCCAACTATTTCAGATCTATAAGATACACTGAACATAGTATCTGAAAAGTTAAAGGAAAATCCCAATGATACAAGCCTTGATACAGAAATTAAATTCCTTGAAAAACAAGGAATGTAAAATGTCCTTTCCAAATCCAAAACAAAACCACTACTTAAAACTAATTTGCATGTGCCAATCGCTTCCACATGTGAGCGCATCTTGTTGCCCGAATAGATGCATGACTCACTTCCTACTGGCTTCCTTAGGTTTGCTAATCCCTGCAAGGAATTAGTAACATGGATTGTAGAACCGGAGTCAATCCACCATGTGTTATGACTAACATCAACCATATTAGATTCAAAACAAACAAATGAGGATTGAGTACCTTTCTTTTCAAGCCATCTCTGATGTTTAAGGCAATCTTTCTTTATGTGCCCTTTCTTTTTACAGAAAAAGCATCTAGATTCCTTCTTGATATCAGCTTGTGGAGGGATTTTTCCCTTCCCTTTAGTGTTGACTTGTTTTGTATTCTTTCCTTGCATGGCCAGATGCACACTTTCCTTCGCTTCCATGGCAAGTCTACCCTCTTCTTGCACACACATGGTCATCAATTCATTAATTGACCATTTGTCCTTATGTGTGTTGTAAGAAATCTTAAAGGGTCCATACTGCGGTGGGAGCGTGTTTAGGATGTAGTGCACAAGGAAAGATTCAGACATCTCAACCTCAAGTGTTTTTAGTTGAGCCGCTATGTCCCTCATGTGCATGATGTGCTCACGCACACCACCAATTCCAGTGAGCTTCATGGATGAGAACTTCATTATCAAGGTGCTGGCCAACGCTTTGTCTGATGTTTCAAATTGTTCATCAATAGCTTTTAACAAAGCGCGCACATTGTTATACTGTTCCAATGATCCACGTATACCAGCCGAGATCTTGGTTTTTATGAACATTACGCAGAGACGATTAGATCGCTCCCATTTATCATAAAGACCAATATCATCTGGATGGCTGGTTGCATTAACCGCAGGTGGTTCATCCTTACGGATAGCATAATCAATGTCCATCCATCCTAAATGAAGGAGAATTCTCTCCTTCCACACCTTGTAATTATCACCCATCAATTCAGGAATGTCACATTTAAAGTCAGAGTAATTTACAGGTTGCATAGCTGCAAAATAAACATGCTTATGTCACTAAATTGTAGGCTATAAACTGTAGGACATGTGTACCAATGTAAACATGCAAAAATATGAATCACATGACATAAAATTGCCTGTGGGCTAAATTTTAATTCAAACAGACTCATATATCCTTATGATGAAGCTATTAAACTATATTCCTTTTCTTAATCCCTGTGGGCAAATTAAGAAAAATAATTCAATACTTCACCCTGATTAATCACTGTAAATATAATGGAAATTCATGTGGGACAAAATCTATCATATGACAGATGATTAATCACAATACTATATATGTGATGAAATACCTTAGGGCACATTTACCAATGTAAAACATGCAAGATATGAATCAAATGACATAAAATTTCCTGTGAGCTAAATTTTAATTCAAATAGATCCATATATCCTTATGAGGAAACTATTGAATTATATGCCTTTTCTTCATCCTTGTGGGCAAATTAAGAAAAATAATTCAACATTTCATCCTGATAGACCACATTAAATATAATAGAAATTCCTGTGGGATAAAGTCTATTATATTACATGTGATTAATCACAATTACTTATGTGATCCAAAACTCTTAATTTATAATTTTGTATAATCAAAGATG
>MNCI01017670.1:90400-105112 GCA_015680685.1 Gnetum montanum
AGGTTTTGTCAAAGATGGATACATCTTAAACAATGTAATTGTAGCATGGTAGTGAATGGAGTGGGCTTTTAAGACTAATCAAAACATTTCTTTTATTAAGCTAGATTATGCTAAAGGTTATGATAGGATTGAATGAAATTTCATTATTGCATAACTTTTTAAATTGAGATTTAGTGATTACTTTAATTTTCTTTTTTGTACCCTTCTTACATTTGCTAATGCTCAAGTTGCCACAGTTTTGAATTAGGTCCCTTCTTTTCTTTTTAACAATTAGTTTGTTAATGTTATTCTCTAACTTCCTATCCTTTCATTATTGTAGTAGACTTATATTCATATGACCTATATTATGATCTTTAAAAGAATATCATTCAGGGAATTTTAGTTGATTATCAAAGTATGCAACTACTTAACTTGCACTTTGTAGATGATTTTTTATGATTAACAATTCTTAGTAGCATATCAATAATTTATTAGCACAGTGGAAAAATAATGTATGTTATCTATCTTGGGTTAATAGACAAAAATTTGCTATTTATTAAACTAGTAATTTGGTGAGTGAGATACTCTTAAGTAATGAAAAATCTTGAAAAAAGATACTATCTTCTAGATTTTAGGAATACCTTTTTCTTTTGAGCCTAATTTGAATGTTTTTTGGAATTATGTTGTTAATAGAATTAAAAAAAAAAGCTTCACAAATAGAAAGAGCAAAAAGCTCATCGTTGTTGAAAAATTTTTAGTTAAAAAATGCTTCAATCTACTTATGTTTATTACTCTAGTTGTTGAGCTTCTATCAAATCTTCCTATGATAGAATTGATCAAATTATTTGTAAGTATCTATGATCAACTAATAAAAAGCATAAATTTTTTTCTAGAGTTGCTTAGGATATTTGTACTACTAGCAAAGAAGATGAAGGATTTGGCTTCATTAATTATTATAAGTAGGATTGCAAAAATGAATTAATGGTGATGATGCTTGGATCGTTCTTCTCATAACTAGACTTATGCAAGGAAAATTGGAAAAAAAAAAAGATGATCTTCTAACAACTTTCTTTATGATTTCCTTTTTCCTCATGCCATCTCTATCTTGAGTTCTTAAGTGCCTAAACAAAATTGGAAGGCTTGGTGCACATTTAGTAAGTAGTGAAAATACAATCATATTACAATTTTAGAAGATATGATTCCTTTGAAGGAATGAACTTGGACTTCTCATTCATCTAGATTGTGCACTACTTGGAGTAACATAGGAGTCACTATAGTTTCTTATTACAAATTCATAATAGATGGATTGCATGGAAAAAGTCTTTTAGCCTACATGGTTTAAATATGAAGAGAATAAATACTTTTCAAAAATTAATTTTTGATCTTAAAAATTTATTGAAATTGAAACTAAAATTAAAATTTTATTATATTAATAATCCTTTGAATCTATTATATAGTAGAAGTGTAGATGCTATAAGTTCTAAAACATCATTAGGAAAATTACCAAGTGTTCTTGGTAATATTTGGAACAAATTAACTAAATTTGCAATTGTAATGTTCCACTTATGTCTAATGTGCTCAAATGTAGGACATTGCAGAAAACTATGGAATTAATCTTTAATGCTATTTATATTTCACAATTGGCATATTCATTTTTCACAATGAATTTTGTGTTAAATGTGTTGACGGGTTGGTTGTGACAAAAGTTGAAGGGTCAGCCATTATAGAAGTTAAAGGGTTGGCCGTTATAGAAATTGAAGCATCGGTCATTACAATAGTTGAAGGGTTGGCCATTACAGAAGTTGAAGGGTTGATCGTTACAAAAGTTGTTATTTTATTTTGATATATTTTCATATTTAAAGGCCATTATTATTTGAATGAAAAATGTGAAATTTAATTACCTCTATTTGCCCCTATTTTTTTTATTTTGTTATCTAAGGCTAGTAGTGCATAGCCAGTGGTATCAGAGCTTGGTTTAGGAGGCTAGAGAGAAAAGCACAATAGTGTATAAATGGCCTTTGAAAGTTTTCTATAGTTTTCCATCCCATGTTTTGATGGTTACTATGACCATTGGATCATGTTGATGGAAGATTTCTTGAAGTCTAAGAAGTACTGGTAAGTTGTTGAAGATGGTGTAGTAGCACCCACAAATGAACAAAGAAAGGAGCTAGAGGGACTAAGGCTAAAAGATTTGAAGGCAAATAATTATTTATTTCAAGCAATTGATCATTCTATCTTGGAGACTATTCTTAGAAAAGAAAGTTCTAAGGATATTTGGGATTCGATGAAGAAGAAATATCAGGGGTCTTTGAGAGTAAAGTGTGTACAGCTTCAAGTCTTGAGAAGCGATTTTGAGACTTTGTAGATGAAAGATGGGGAGTCTATTACCAATTATTATGCAACGACAATGGGAATAGCCAATAACATGTGATTTCATGGTGAGAATATGGAGGATGTGANGCCATCAACAAAGTCTCAGCCTCCTTCTCTTCTACAAAATTTGGTTTCTTTCCTTTGTCATTGGGTAGTTTAGTGTAGCATTTAGGATGATAATCTATGTATTTATGACATCTAAAGCATTCTACCTTAGATTTTTCAACTTGTCCTCTACTTTTTCCATGAAATTTATCACCATCCCCTTTGAAATATCTACTGCCATCTCTATTACCTCGATCTCCTCTTCCTCTACCTCTACCAATAAGTAAAAGTAGAAGCCTTCAAAGCTTGCTCTTTAGAAGTTGAATTTTGATTCATCTTCTATTCATGAACTAACAAATAACTTTGAAGTTCATCAAGAGAAAGTGCATCAACATCTTTGGATTCTTCAATCAAACAAACAACATAATCACACTTAGGGGATAAGGAATGCAATATCTTCTTAATAATAATCACATCCTCCATATTCTCACCATGAAATCACATGTTATTGGCTATTCCCNCCAATCTTGCCTGAATGGTGAAGTAAAAGACCCAACATGGCTTTGGCATTTTTGCTAGGGCCACTTGAATTTTGATGGATTAAAGACTCTACAATAGAAAAATATGGTGATTGATCTTCCTCAAATTAAAATTCCTTCTGGAGTTTGTGAAGAATGTGTTGTTGGTAAACAACATTGTTCTCAATTCTTTTAAGGAAAATCATGGAAAGTAAAGAATGTTCTTAAACTAGTTCACTCCAACATTTGTGGGCCAATAAAACCATCTTCAAATGGAGGTAAGAGGTACTTGATTAACTTCATTGATGATTTTACTCGAAAAAGTTGGGTTTATTTTTTGAAAGAGAAGTCTAAAGCTTTGAATGCATTTAAAAGCTTCAAGGTATGTGTTGAGAACAAGTCTAGAAATATCATTAAGAATCTTCATACAGATCATGGAGGAGAATATTTTTCAAAAGCTTTTAATGTTTTTTGTGAGAATCATGGAATTTAGAAAGAGCTCACATCCCCCTATACACCACAAAAAAATGGTGTATCGACAAATAGAACCATCCTAAATATGGTGAGAAGCCTCTTGGTAAGAGGAAGTATTCTAAAGAGTTTCTTGCTGGAGGCTATGAATTGGAGCATCTATGTTTTGAATAGAAGTCCCACCTTTGTTATTTAAAACATGACACCAAAAGAGGCTTGGAGGGGGAGGAAACCAGCAGTGGATCACTTTAGAATCTTTGGTTGCATTGCCTACACACATATCCTCAATGAGAATAGGAAGAAGTTGGAGCATAAGAGTGAAAAATGTGTCTTTCTTGACATAAGTGAAGCATCCAAAGCATATAAATTGTGTAATCCTTTGACAAAGAAGATTGTGACTAGTAGAGATGTCATCTTTGATGAAGGGAGCACTTGGAGTTGGAATGGGTAGCAACCTCTTCTAATTATTTTTGATAGTAAAATTGCAAACTCCACAACACCCAAAACTATAGAACCTAGAACTATAGACTTTGAAGCACCAAGAACTGTGGAGGTTGAAATCCCAGAAGCCATAGAGGCTAAAGCACCAAGAATTATGGAGGATGAGACTTCACCAATAGCAATAGTAGTTGAATCTCGCCATATTCAAAAAAGACCCTTATGGATGATAGATTATGAGGTAATTGGGATTGACCAATATGATGACCCATTCACCCACTTTGCTTTGTTTGTAGATTGTGATCCCACAACTTTTGAAAGTATTATTAAAGAATCAAAATGAAGAAAGGAAATGGAGGATGAAATTGAAGCCATTGAGAGAAATGGTACTTGGGAGCTAGTTGATCTTCTAAAAGGGCACAAAACCATTAATGTGAAGTGGGTCTTCAAAACAAAAGTAAAAGGCATGATTGGTGGCTAAGGGATACAAGCAAGAATATGGGATTGACTATAAAAAAGTCTTTGCTCTTATTGCAAGGCATGATACAATTAGATTGGTGATTGTAGTGGTAGCACAAAATTCATGGTCTATCTTTCAAATGGATGTTAAGTCTGCATTCTTGCATGGAGACTTGGAGGAATAGGTATTTGTTGATTATCCCCCTAGTTTTGTGAAGCTTGGTAGTCAGCACAAGGTCTATACATTCAAAAAATTCTTTGTATGAACTAAAACAAGCTCTAAGAGCTTGGTATAGTTATATAAATACCTATTGTTCTAAGGAGGGATTTAAAAAATGTCCATATGAGCATACACTTTTTACAAATATTGATGGAGGAAAAGTGCTCATTGTATGTTTATATGTTGATGAGTTGAATTTCACTAGGAATGATAGTGATTCGTTTAAAAAATTTAAGCAGTCAATGATGGATGAATTTGCAATGACTGATCTTGGAAAAATGCATTAATATCTTGGCATGGAAGTAGTGAAATCCCTCATTGGAATCTTTATTTCTCAAAAGAAGTATGTCAGAGAAATTTTGGAGAGGTTTAAGATGAAGGATTGCAATCCTAGAAGCACTCTAATTGATATTGGCTTAAGGCTAAACAAAGATCCTAAAGGAAGCAAGGTGGAGGCTATACTTTACAAGCAAATTGTTGGGAGTCTAATGTATTCGACTACAACCAGACTTGATATAATGCATGCTGTGATCAAAAGAGACATGGAGTCTCCAAAGAAGATGCATCTATTGGCTACTAAAAGAATATTTTATTACTTGCAAGGGACTAAAGATTTTGGGCTATTTTACAAGAAAGGTGAGAAATCTAATTTTGTGGGATTTACTGATAATGTTTATGCAAGAGATCAAGATGATAGAAAGGGCACTTCGGGATATGTTTTTATGACGGGCATAGGGGTTGTTTTATGGTCATCCAAGAAGCAATCAATTATCACATTGTCAACCACAAAGGTTGAATCTATTGTTGCAACATCTTGTGCTTGCCAGGCTATTTGCCTAAGAAAAATTCTTAATGAGCTATATTTCAAGTAAGAGGGGGATACTACAATTTTCTATGACATCAATTTTGCCATAAAGTTATCCAAAGATCTCATGCTACATGGAAGAAGCAAGCATATTGATGTGAGATTTTACTTCTTGTGTGATCTATGCAATGATGGTGTTATTGATTTGGCATTTTGTAAGAGTGAAGATCAACTCACTGATATTCTAACCAAACCCCTCAAGTTATCAACATTCCAAAGGCTTAGAAAGCAGTTTGGACTCTGCACATTGAATGATTCTTGTTAAACTGATAGTTTGCAAACTTTCAGTTTATGGGAAGGTGTTAAATGTGTTGAGGTGCCACTCATTATAGAAGTTGAAGGGTTGGTCGTTACAGAAGTTGAAGGGTTAGCCATTACAGAAGTTGAAGGGTTAACTGTTATAGAAGTTGCTATTTTCCATTGATGTATTTGCCTATTTAAAGGCCATTATCAGTTGAATAAAAAATGTGAAATTTAGTTGCCTCTCTTTGCCACTTTTTTGTTCTATTATTTTGTTTTGTTATTGAGGCTGGCAGTGCACAAGCTAGTAGTGTACAACCTTAGAGGTTGACATTTTGAGCCATTTACCTATTTTAAATCTTAGATTGTAAATTCAATTCATACTCTACTAATTGCGCATCACAAATGGTAAGAAATAATAATTGATAAATATTTAACTTTGAATTCAAGTCTGTCTTAATTCTATTCAAATAGAAATGTTTTTATGCTTTTACATTATTCCAAACTTTTTGAAATATTATTTGTTTCACCAATTAGCAAGCTTGCCCAGGATTAGAATAAAGAATATGCTCTTGAATATTCCATTTATTAAGCCATAAAACTTTCTTAGGAAATAATCCTTTATCTTGGGTTTCCATCATGACTTTTTTTGGAGTGTTTTTCCAATGAGAATTTGGAAAGATTATGAGTATAGGCTATAAATTGATAAAAAAATCCAATTTCAAAGGGCATTATTAGGCATTATCTTTACTTCAAGAAGTATGATATCATATTATATCTATCTCCTCGCTTTGAATTTATTGAGCATGAAAAACTTCTAGATTTTTTCTATTTGCTTCTAATATTTATTTGCTAGACTAAGATTCAAGACAACACATCCATAATGAATAGTTGGTTGAAAAATAACATCATAGAGTTACTTTCAAATATCCCAAATTAGAATATATTCCTTGTTACATTTGCTTTGTAAAGTAAATATGAGTTTTGATGAGTGGCGAGGTACCCCTACACTCAACCATACGAATACGAGCGTAGCACGCACGATCCCGTCGAACTCCACAGACTAAGTGCCTACACACCTCATGGAACACTTAGGGTTAATCATTCGTTGTCTTCCCAGACTTACTTGTAGTTGTCACGGTGTATGGTTAAGTAAGTCTAAGGTATGTGATTTTTATAGTCTTTTTATGTTTTATCTCCTATGCTATTGAGGTGAAGGGTTGAAGAGACTAATTTTCTAACTCTAACTAACTAAGTAAGCCTGAATTAACATCCATTCCCACTTACCGTACACACCCTGAACCGATGCAACCTTGGCTACCAAACGCTAATCGTTGCTAGGATCACCAAGCGTGACACACGTGCTCGAAGTGGTCATATTGAGACACTTAACTAGGAGAGAAGGGTTGAGAGAGATTTAATAACTAATAAAGCATTAAATGAAAAATAATAAATAACAGTAAATAAAATTCCTATTTAGCCTATTCCATGCACTGCAAGGTTTATCCAAGAAGTTTGTCTTTATTTCCATACACAAACTTGTGTTCAGGTACAATGTTTGCTCGAATAAAGATCTGTTCCCTTTGGAGTTCCTACTGCGGGCACATGGAAATTAATCTATCTCTGGAGGGGAAAAACTACTAAATTTTCACTACGGTCTAAGCCTAGGATGGGAAACAAGGGAGAGCCGCCTCTTATTTATAGATATGACGGCGCACCGTGATATCATATACACGATATCATGGGGGACGATGCGATATCGCATATGCAATATCACGAGGGATGCGATATCTTCACGGCCACAATATCGCATACGCGATATCACAGCCCATGTGATATCACGTCCCATCATACCCCACATTGACATCGCATACGCGATATTGTGGCCCATGTGACATCGCGTTCCATCATACCCCACATCATAAGATCAAGAAGATGGAGGAAAAGAGATAACTAGGACATCGATGAAATGGATGTCAAGATGGAAATGAACAAAATAAAATAGATTGCAAAAAAGTTAGGGAAAAGAGATTAACTGGTGCACCAAATAGGAATGTCAGTGGGTCCTCCCTAAAGTAGGCTCATGCCTTTGATGCCCTGACAACCCCACATTCAAAGAGTTCGTAGGCTCTGGGAATGTCATTTAGAACAAGAGTTAAAGTCTTAACCACAAGAATTTACCTAAAAGAAAACAATGCGTCAACCAAAATATACACTAATGATACAACCAGCAATGAGATGAACAATGGAGAGAAGGATGGAGAGAAGAGAATGGAATGGAATCCCAAGAACAAGGTGGTGTATAGCCCCTTGTGTGTTTCATGATTAATGTAACTTAGCAAATCTCATTCCAACTCCAGCCTCAAACCACCCATATCTAGTGACTTTGCATCAATGCATTTGGCCAATCCATCCACTTGAATAACAAGAATGCCTCCCGGGAGAGCCACCACCATTTTGACGAAATGAATGAGGAGAGAATGGGAAGCGAGAAGGGCCTTAGTTAGAGGAAACATTTTTAGTTCCATAAACAGTGCTTGTAGCCCAAGGGATTATTTTTTCTAAGGGGTGTGCTTTGAATTCTCAATTTTTTTCCTCTCTTCTCTTCTTCTTTTTCTTTTGTTTTTTCTTCTATTTGTTTTTGATGGGACACGATATCGCATGGGTTACGATATCGCATCCCTTGCGATATCACGTCATCCCCCGTGATATCGCATGGGTTGCAATATCGCATCCCTCGCGATATCACATCGTCCCCCGCGATATCACGTATGTGATATCGTGGTGCATCGTCATATCTATAAATAAGAGGCATCTCTTCCTTTTTTCTCATCCTAGGCTTACACTGTAGCGAAACTCTGGCAGTTTTTCCACTCTAGAGATAGATCAATTTCCATGTGCCCGCAGTAGGAACTCCAGAGTGAACGGATCTTTATTCGAGCAGACATTGTACCTGAACACCAGTTTGTGTACGACAATAAAGATGAACTTCTTAGANGAATTAGTATCTTCACCCTTCACCTTGTTAGCATAGGAGATAAAACATAAAAGACTATAAAAATCATATACCTCAGACTTACTTAACCATACACCGTGACAACTACAAGTAAGTCTGGGAAGACAAGGAATGATACTAGTCCTTGAAATGAAAACCATCAAGAGGTGGAGTACGATGTTAGAACTCTTCAACGATAAATATCAAACGTACTCTAGAGTGTCTAGCTTGCGTAAGCAGATCCAAGGATGGAAGCAAGGTAATCATGAACCCTTGGATGCTACCATGGGCCACTACCACGCATTGTTACATCGTTGCCCAGGCCAAGGTTACGCACAACAGGACCAACTTTGCCACATCGTAGATGGGATAAGGCATGAGACTAGAAGAACCCTTGGGACTTATGCCTAAGGAAGATTACCAGAACTTAAAGCCCATGAAATTCATCACTTGTTGGAGCAAGTAGTCAAAGAAGAAGGTGAGCTATGAAAAAGAGAGAGTGTGGAAGAATACAATCGCAATCCCTCTCTTCGGAAGAAGGGAGTGAAATTTTGTGATGAGGAGGATGAGTCACCACTCGAAGAGTTGGTGAAAAGAAAAACCTTGCCGATCCAAAAGCTAACAACAGAAATATCGACTAAGGTGGATCAATTGTGGGATTCCTTAGACTCTAGACTTGAAACTGTCCTAAAAATTGTAGAAGAGTCTAAGGTGGAATGAAGTAGTGACAAAGACAATACAAAGTAGAGAGATTTAGGCCTTGCACATAACAAGGGTACGGGGAAAATAACTATCTCCGATGAGGTTGTGGACTTAGATATAGATGATGATGGTGGATGTGAGATCTGCCAATATGACCATCCTAAGGGATGTTGTCCAATCATCTCACATCTATAAGAGTCTGGGGTGTATGCACTTAATCCGAGACTTAGCCAACGGCAAGCACCCTAAAGGTTACCTTATCCCCAAGGTAACCCAAGGCAGTTCCACCAACCGTTAACGTACTATCCAAGTGGAACTCCACCACAACCCATCGGACAACATCAACAGTGGCAATACCCACAGTCATGGGGGATGCCACCGCTGAGACAATAGTACCCTCACCGGCAACCTGATCCTTATGGCTATTATGTCCAGTAGTTGGTTTCTCCAAGTGACTCTATGGATCACACAACTCCCCAATGTCACTACCAAGTTTGGGAGTATTTTAGAAGGAGTCATTCTCCTCCGGCAGACACTCCACACACATTCCATCCTCCAAATTTGTCCGCCTCTCTTCCACCAGTAGTTCCCATACCTCCTACTCCAACAATGCAAGGGAGACTCCCCACTCAACCGTAGCAACGAAATGCTACAAGAGCTGTAAACATTCAACTCACTACTGGTTCTGACAACTATAAAAAGAAAATATCCTTCTTTAGAACCAAAATCCCAGACAAGCTTTCACAACAACAAGTGGTTGAGTCTGTGCACACTCCTCCACCATACAAGACTTCGGAGCTCCCTTTAGTCCAACAACAGAGCTTCACACATATAGTTATGTTGATGCATACCGTAACCGACTGGATCAAGGTAGGCCACCTTCCCAGGAAACTATCTGACCCTAGGAATTCCCTAATTTATCTACAAGTCACTGGGAACGAACCACATAAGGCTCTTCTTGACATAGGTTTCAAAGTCAACTTAATCTCACGAGAAATGTATCAAACTTGGAACCTGCCCCAACTCAAGAAGAGCAATATTCAACTAGAGCTGGTTGACTAGTCCATTACCATTTCCTTGGGATTGGTGGAGGACATAGTCACCACTGTGTGTGGTTGGTCATACGATTTCCTGGTGATAGAAGTTAATAGTGACAATGGGGGCTTCCCAATTATAATGGGAAGGCTATGGCTAAGTACGATAGACGCGTACCTAGGGATCTGCAATCTTTCCTTGGAGATATCTAGGATAAACATTTATGGAAAGATCGAGAAGAAGAAAGTTCCATGCATCACATATAGTGACTCAGAGGGTAATGATATGGAAGAATGTTTAGCATCTCTTCCATGTAATCGGTGTGCCCAAGAAACACAAATTCAAAGGTGCTTGTATGTAGCAACCACACAAGTAGTGGACACCTTGTGGTTGACAGCTACTAGAAAGAGCAACCTAATATGCATGGAGTGAACTGAGGAAACAACTCATGTTGACAACGAAGGTATAGACACATTGGAATATGAGCATCGCCAACTTCCACCCCTTAATTTGAGAGCATCAGTGGGAAGAAGTTGGACACTTTTAATAAATTCAAGTAGGCGCTCATTATTTTGGATCTCTCCCTTTCCATTCAGTCATGGGGGAGATGGCCACCTATGTTGATAATTTTAGGCCCTCAGTTCTTCTTAGTTTTTATTTTACACTTTTTTGTCTTACACGTTTTTGTTTTACAAGTTTTTGTTTTACATATTTTTGTTTTACATGTTTTTGTTTTACACATTTTTGTCTTACACATTTTTTTACACATTTTTTTTAAAAAAATTTCTTTAACTTTTTTTGTTTTTGTTTTACACCATCATTATACTTTTTCATTTTGTGTGTGTATTTGTGTGTGTGTTATCCATCTTTAAGTTTGTCACCTAATAAGTGTTCTTCACGATGGTATGAACTATTTTCCATTTGGTTGCTAATGTTTGGTTTTTACCTTTAAGTTATGATGTTGATGCTAAGGTATGTTCTTTTGATATGGCAGGCAATGAATCCACTTCATCCATTCATCCATAAGTTTCTATGGTCTCTCTTGGCTTGGAAATGTACAGTTCCTTTCTAAATAAGAACTTTAACGACTCGGTGACTGGGTATTTCTCAAACTAAGGAAGGACTCAAGGATTGAAAAGGGTGTGACTTCAAGGGAACTTGATGCATTTGTGTTGGCCATTCTCTTGGGTGCTTGGATGTTTTCTTCTTGAGTTTTCTTACTATTTCAATGTTACCCAATCATCAAGAAGCTGAGCCAATAAAAATAACAAGTCTTTGCATGGTGTGGTTCTCACACATACACACATAAAACAAAAAAAAAAGCAAGTGAGAATTCAAAGCACACCCCTTAAATGAAATAATCGCTTGGGCTACAAGCATTGGTTATGAAACTAAAAATGTTCCCTCTAACTAAGGCCCTTCTTGCTTCCCATTCTCTCCTCATTCATTTCGTCGGAATGGTGGTGGCTCTCATGGGAGGCATTCTTGTTATTCAAGTGGATGGATTGGCCGAATAATTTGATGCGAAGTTACTAGATGTGGTTGGTTTGAGGCCGGAGTTGGAATGAGATTTGCTAAGTCACATTAATCATGAAACACATAAGGGGCTGTACACCACCTTGTTCTTGAATAAGGGGGAATTCCATTTCATTCTCTTCTCTCCATTGTTCACCTCATTTTCGATTGTATCATTAGTGTATATTTTGGTTAACGCATTGATTTCTTTTAGGTAAATTCTCATGGTTAAGACTTTAACTCTTGTTCAAAATGACATTCCCAGAGCCTACGGACTCTTTGAATGTGGGGTTGTTAGGGCATCAAAGGCATGAGCCTACTTTGGGGAGGACACACTGACATTCCTATTTGGTGCATCAGTTAATCTCTTTCCCCTAACATTTTGCAATTAACTTTATTTTGTTCATTTCCATCATCTCATCGATGTCCTAGTTGTCTCTTTTTCTCCATCTTCTTATTTGTATTCTTATTCCATTCTATCACTACCGGAGGTTCGTGATTAGTCATAGGGGTACAGGGCCCAATTTTTTTGATTTTCTCCTAACCCTTACACCTTTGGTAGTCATCATTATTATATCTTCAAATCCACAATTAGCCATACCACAACCCAGCCAATTGACCTTTCATTGAGGCAAGGTATCAACTGCATTGAAATTCATTTACCCTTGCTAATACACAACTGTGTTGTGTGTGCATATGGTAACCATGCAACAACGGATTGGATCTAGAGGGAACACTTGGAATGGAGCAGTGCTGGAAGTAGCTATGCAAGGAGTAAGATCGACAGTGCGCTTACGGATGGACAACAAAAGACGCAACCTTGGCGTTGGCAGCAGCAACACTTCTTTCTCTCTCTCTTTCTTAGCTGCCGACTGAGGCCTAATGTCAATGTAATAAGGTGTTCACTCTTGTTGTCATGAACACCAATTTTGTTGTGTCTTGTAATGATGATTCATTCACATGTCATCCCATTAGTTTCATTTGAGTTAATAATTCCATACCTTCCTGATATTATTGTAAGGAACTCGAGGATGAGTTTTCATTCAGTCATGGGGGTATGATGGGACGTGATATCGCGACCATCGTGATATTGCATCCCTCGCAATATCACATAAGCGATATCGTGTCCTTCCCCGTGATATCGCATTTGCGTTGTCCCCCACGATATCGTGTACGCGATATCGTGGTGCGTCGTCATATCTATAAATAAGAGGAGGCTCTCCCTTGTTTCTCATCCTAGGCTTAGACCGTAGTGAAACTCTGATAGTTTTTCCACTCCAGAGATAGATTAATTTCCATGTGCCCGCAGTAGGAACTCCAGAGTGAACGGATCTTTATTCGAGCAAACATTGTACCTGAACACTAGTTTTTGTACGACAATAAAGATGAACTTCTTGGATAAACCTTGCAGTGCATGGAATAGGCTAATTAGGATTTTATTTACTGTTATTTATTATCTATTATTTAATTGCTTTATTAGTTATTAAATCTCTCTCAACCCTTCTTTCCTAGTTAAGTGCCTTAGTATGACCACTTCGAGCACGTGCGTTATCCTTGGTGATCCCAACAACGATTAGCATTTGGTAGCCAAGGTTGCATCGGTTCAGGGTGTGTACGGTAAATGTGAATGGATGCTGACACTAGGTTAATTTAGACTTAGTTCATTAGTTAAAATTAGTAATTAGTCTCTTCACCCTTCACCTTGTTAGCATAGGAGATAAAACATACAAGACTATAAAAATCATATACCTCAGACTTACTTAACCATAAACCATGACAACTACAAGTAAGTCTGGGAAGACAACGAATGATTAACCCTAAGTGTTCCATGAGGCATGTAGGCACTTAGTCTGCGAAGTTCGACTGGATCGCGCATGCTACACTCGTATTCATATGGTTGAGTGTAGGGGTACCTCACCACTCATCAATTTTATTTTTTTCTTTTTATTGTTTTATGTGTTTATGCGTGAGAACCACACCATGCAAAGACTTATTATTTTTATTAGCTCAGCTTCCCCACGATTGGGTAACGTCGAAGTGATAAGAAAACTCAAGAAGAAAACATCCAAGCACCCAAGAGAATGGCCAACACAAATGCATCAAGTTCCCTTGAAGTCGCACCCTTTTCAATCCTTGAGTCCTTAGTTTGAGAAATGCTCGGTCACCGATTTGTTTTAGTTCTGATTAGAAAGGGACTATACATTCCCAAGCCAAGAGAGACCATAGACTTTGTGGATGTATGGATGAAGTGTACTCATTGCCTGTCATATCAAAAGAACATACCTTAGTATCAACATCGTAACTTAAAGGTAAAAACCAAACATTAGCAATTAATGAAAAACAGTTCATACCATCGGGAAGAACACTTATTGGGTGACAAACTTACAAGATGGATAATGCACACACAAACACACACAAAAAATGAAAAAGTATAACGATGTTGTAAAAAAAAAAGAAAAGTTAAAGGAATTTGTAAAACAAAAATATGTAAAAAAAAGCGTAAAAGAACTGAGGGCCTCCAATGATTAGCATAGGTGGCCATTTCCCCCATGACTGAATGGAAAGGGAGAGATTCGAAATAGAGAGCGAGGTTACTCGCTAGTAGAGGTGTAATTTGTACTGGCTATCCTTGGTTCATGGAAAGGTTTTGTTTGTTGTACATTAACCAACAACCTTTTATCTGGGCTTTCAGGCTTGTATATCATCATGGCTCCAGAGGGGAAGGTTGTATGAATAATATAGGGTCCTTTCCACAATGTTTGAAATTTTCTACGATGTGGTACATGTGTGGGATTCTAGTAAAGGACCTGGTCTCCTGGTTGGTACCTAAACCTTCGAATTCTTAAGTCATGATGTT
>MNCI01017670.1:105233-131444 GCA_015680685.1 Gnetum montanum
GTGAAGGTCACAAGCCATGGATAGTGTACGGAGCTCATTCTATATAGGGAGCTTTGGTAGTTTCCCATACACTAACTCATAGGGGGAGTAGCTTGTAGGGAGCTTCCAAGTGGAGTGGTATGCCCAGAGAGCATTGTTCAGTTTTGTGCTCTAGTCTCGTCTAAATTTTCTAATCGTTCTCGTTAATATTCTCGTAATCTCCTAGTTAGTAACCTCGGCTTGGCCATTAGCTTGGGGGTGGTAAGGTGTGGTCAATTTATGATCAACCCCAAAGCGTTGCATCAATTTGCAAAAGGTTGCACCTATAAAATGTGTTCCATTATCAGAGATGAGTGCACGCGGCACACCAAACCTATTTACGATTTGTTGTTGTACAAATTGTGCAGCCGTAGATGATGTGCAGTCTGTTACTACAACTGCTTCAGCCCATTTGGTTAAATAGTCAACAACAACAATGATATATGCTTTTCTGTTTGACATTGGTGTAATGGGCCCCATAAAATCCATTCCCTAGATATCGAAGGGTTCTAAAGGTTGAATCCATTATTACAGACCCTCCATTCTAGTAGTCATTCCACCATCACGTTGGTAGCATTCACAGGATTAGGCAAAGTGATGGGCATCCCGAAATAGTGTTGGCCAATAATATCTTGTAAGCAGGACCTTGGTAGCTGTTCGTCTCCCAGCATAGTGACCCCCACAGGGGCCCTCATGAGCATCCTAGAGAACTTTTAATTGATCCTTATCGGGCACACACCATTGAACCAAGCCATCAAGATAGACTATATAGAGTTGTCCCTTGATTTCCATGAAGTACTTGGTTTTGTAAAGAAACTATTGTTTCTTCCTAAAGTCAAACCCCTGTGGTGTTTTTTGGGAAATGAGATAAGTAAGAATGCTACTATACCAATTTATTTCTATGGGTTGATTATTCACTACACCGACAAAGAGGGTTTCATCGGAAAAATGATCAGATACGACATATTCATCCTCTTTGCTGTCCTAGCGCAACCAAGATAAGTGATCTGCAACTACATTCTCAGCGCCTTTGCGATCTACTATTGTTAAATTGAACTCCTGAAGAATTACTAACCAACGTATGATATGTGGGCTAACCGTTGGCTTGTTCATAAGGAACCTAATTGCACTATGATCCATATGGATGTATACTTTGTAGCCCAATACATAGTGCCTAAATTTGTCCAGTGCAAACACTACATCCATTAATTCCTTTTCCATAGTCGTGTAGCTGAGTTGTGCATCGATGATACTCTTACTGGCACAGTGGATGTAATAAGGTCATTTTTGTTCTTCTAATTGTGTCAGTACAGCTCCTAAGGCGTAATTAGATGCATCGGTCATGATATGGAACGACCTGGACTAGTTAGGGGCTTGTAGACAAAAGTGCCTATATGCAGTAGCCACATGACATGCATGGAACTGACTAAGGGGATAACTAGTACTTATGTTGAAAGCATGAATGCACTTGAGCAAGTCCGTTGTCAACTTCCAGCCCTTAACCTTGAAAACATTAATGAGGGAAAGTCGGAGATTCCTGAGAAGTTTAAACAAGAGCCCCTAGATTTAAAATTGTTGCCCACTGGTTTGGAATACATGACCCTTAAAAACGGAAAATCGGTAATCATCAACGCAAAGCTTGCCGCCAAGCAAAAAGAGAGTTTGCTAAAGGTGATAAATAAGTGGTCAACAGCCTTTTCCTGGTCATACCCTGAACTAACTGGAATAGATCCTAGGATATGCCAGCATGGGATTTACACGGACCCCTCCATGAAGCCTCGCAAACAACTGCAGAGGCGATTGAACCTGAAGTTAAAACAAATAGTGAAAGAGGAGATAGAGCAACTTCTTAAGGCTGGGTTCATTTACCCCATTGCTGATAGTGAATGGGTTAGTCCTCTTGTAATCATACTAAAAAAAGGAGGCAAATGGAGGGTATTAATAGACTTTAGGCTATTGAATATGGCAACGTTCAAAGATCACTTCCCATTGCCATTTGTTAACCAAGTCTTAGACACTATAGCAGGGCATCGCTACTACAATCTTCTGGATGGATATAGTCGGTACAACCAAATACGAATTGCACCAGAAGACCAAGCCAAAACAACGTTCACCAGTCCTTGGGGAATGTTTTCATACAAACAAATGCCTTTTGGCTTGTGCAATGCCCCTGCCACATTCCAACGATTAGTTCTAAGCATATTTTAACAACAAATAGGTAATGGAGTAGAATTCTTTATGGATGACTTCTCCACTTATGGGACAAGCTTTGTTCAAGCCCTCGACCAGTTAGAGCAAGTATTGAAACGATGTGTTGAAACCAACCTAAAGCTCAACTGGCAGAAAAGCCATTTGATGGTTCAAGAGGATGTAGTACTGGGGCATAAAATTTCACAATCAGGAATAGAGGTGGATCTGAAAAAAATTAAAGTCATCCAAGGAATTACCCAACAACCAAAAACTGTCAAAGACATTCGATCATTCCTTGGACACACTAGCTACTACAGGAGATTTATCGACATACAAAAGTGCCTATATGCAGTAGCCACTTTTGTATGTCGATGTCTTGTGCACACCGATTGCATGTAGGAAATGTTAAACTCTGCATTACCCATGATTTCTGCATGTAATGGCACCCTGTGTCACTATATGCGATGTATGAAACTTTCTTCTTCTCAATCTTTCCAAAATTATTTTTCTTGGATATTTCTAGGGAAAGATTACGAATTCCTAGGTGTGTGTCTATTGCCCTTCCCATTATTATCAGGAAGTCCCCTTTTTCATTGTTTATTTGGATCACCAGGAAATCAGCTGGGTATGACCAACCATCTACGATGGTGACAATGTCCTCAACCTCTCCTAAAGGAACAGTGATGGACTGGTCAGCTAGCTCTAAGCAAATATTACTCTTCTTGAGTGGAGGCAGGTTCCAAGTTTTATATAATTCTTGTGAAATTAAGTTGACTCCGGAGCCTGAGTTAAGAAGAGCCTTATGAGGTTCATTCCCAGCGACTTAGAGATAAATTAGGGGGCTTCTAGGATCAGATAATTTCTTGGGAAGGTGGCCTACCTTAATCCACTCGGTAATAGTATGTGTTAACATAACCGTGTGCATTGGCCTCAATTTTTGGTTTGAAGGGGGTTTCGCAACCTTATTTGGTATGGAGGTGTTTAGATGTTCAACCGCTTGTGAAGGTGAGGGCTTGGTTGGATTGTTGGTTCTAAAGAAAGGTCTTTTTGGCATATGATTGTTAGAACCAACTGAGAATTGAGGATTGGGAGCCCACGTGATATCGGGTTGTTACAGTTAAGTGGGAAATACCCTGGGCTTTGTTGGAGCGGTTGGTGGTGGAGCTATCGACGTAAGAGATGCGAATGGATTTGGAGGATAGTATGGGTATGGAGCATCTCCCAGAGGAGAAGGAGTCCTAAGATACTCCTGAACTTGGTAGTAATGTGGTGGGTTTATCTGACCCATAGAGTCATTTGGAGAAACTAGCTGCTGCACATAATAGCCATAAGGATCAGGTTGTCTATAAGGGTACTGTTGTCTCGGAGGTGGCATCCCCCATGACTGTGGGTATTGCCACTGCTGATGTTGCCCGATGGGTTGTGGTGGAGTTCCACTTGGATAGTACATTAACAATTGGTGGAACTGTCTTGGGTTACCTTGGGGATAAGGTAACCTTCGGGGTTTCTACCGTTGGTTAAGTCTCGGATTAAGTGCATACACCCCAGACTCTTGTAGATGTGAGATGATTGGACAACATCCCTTAGGATGGTCATATTGGCAGATCTCACATCCACCGTCATCATCTTTGTTTGAGTCCACAACCTCATCAAAGATAGTAATTTTTCCCTTACCCTTGTTATGTGCAGGGCCTAAATCTTTCCACTTTTTCTTGTCTTTGTCACTACTTTGTTCCACCTTAGACTCTTCTACGATTTTTAGGACAGTTTTAAGTCTAGAGCCTAAGGAATCCCACAAATGATCCACCTTATTCAATACTTCTGTTGTTAGTTTTTGAATCGGTAAGGTTTTTCTATTCACCAACTCTTTGAGTGGTGACTCATCCTCTTCATCACAAAATCTCACTCCCTTCTTCCGAAGGGAAGGATCACAGTTGTATTCTTCCGCACACTCTCTTTTTCGTAGCTCACCTTCTTCTTTGGCTACTTGCTCCAACAAGCAATGTATCTCATGGGCTCGAAGTTTTCATAATCTCCCTTGGGCATAAGTCCCAAGGGTTCTCCTAGTCTCATGCCTTAGCCCATCTACGATGTGGCGAAGTTGGTCCCATTGTGCGTAACCATGGCCCAGGCAACGATGTAACAATGCATAGTAGTGGTCCATGGTAGCATCCAAGGGTTCATGATTACCTTGCTTCCATCCTTGGATCTGCTTACGCAAGTTAGACACTCTGGAGTACATTTTATCCTTATCGTTAAAGAGTTCTAACATCGTACTCCACCTCCTGATGGTTTCCGGTTCTAGGGACCGATACCAACTCTCTGCTTCCTTGATGAGTGTCCTGGGAAACAACTTAAGTTTTTGCCACTCATTCTCTATGTTCTGCAAGGTGCAGGCATCATGGAATGCTTGTAAATGATTTTGCGGATTAACGTTGTGTCCCCCCTTAAAGCGTGGGATATTGTTCATGTCTAAACGCTTGATCCGACTATCTCTTTGATGCCTTCTTGGTATTCTCACTGCCTCCGTTATATCCAGCATACTCTGGGTTGCAAGTAGGGGCTCATCATGATCATCTCTTTCATGACGTCTATGATGTCTACGTTGTTCCCTACTTTCCCTTTGTTCATGCCCTTGTCTTCTCTCTCGACTCTCTTGTCGAGGTCTCTCATTTTTCCTACCTCTATCCTTACTGTTATTCTCTTGATGGCTACGCCTAGATGTGGAAGGAGAGGGTGAGTGATGTGATGAAGGAGAAGAAGAAGGAGAACCATCGACATGATGATGCTTCTTACCTTCTCTTTGGTTGCTATGGCCCCAATCGTGATGATGATCTAAGTGCCCGTCCTTGTCATGTATTGTTGTTTCCTCAGTGAATAGTTGGCATTCATGGGGATCAGAACTAGGGTTGAGTATCGTAGAGAGTAGGTTCTGATACCCCACCTCCTCACTATCATTAGGAGGGGGAACATCATTTGATAGAGAACCTGTTATAATGGGTTCATCATCTCCGATTTCACTTAGGATGTGCGGGACCCCTTTGCCCTTCAACAATGTGTGATGGCTCTCCTGCTGTGAGTCCCTAATACGTTGTGCTACTGTGGGATGATAATCCCTTGTGTCAAAGTCATCTATAATGTATTCAGCATAGAGTTATGTCATGCCAATTTGTGCAAGAGCACAAAGGAGCATGTTTGGGACTGACCGATCTGGGGGTAACACTATGTTACCTTGCAAATTTCTCCATCACAGCTATTGGTCTTGATGGAGGATAAAGGTAAATTCTAGTATGTACTCATCGGGATGAGTATATACCACTCGGTATTGTTGAGGAGTTGGCGGATTTTGGTTATGTGTTTTTGATTGCCAACTGTTTCTTGTATTATCCCTAGGTGGTGAATTGCTCTTGTTAGAAGAAGAAGACATTGTGTCTTATTGGTGTGCTGATTAACCATTATATAATTTTTTGTTTAATTAACCCTAAGGTTCGTTTAAGCTCCAACGATGTGAGTGATCTCCTATGTTCTACTTAGCACACAAATACTTCGTCCCCGACAACGACGCCAATGATGAGTGGCGAGGTACCCCTACACTCAACCATACGAATACAAGCATAGCATGCACGATCCGGTTGAACTTCGCAGACTAAGTACCTACACACCTCATGGAACACTTAGGGTTAATCATTCGTTGTCTTCCCAGACTTACTTGTAGTTGTCACGGTGTATGGTTAAGTAAGTCTGAGGTATGTGATTTTTATAGTCTTTTTTTGTTTTATCTCCTATGCTATTGACGTGAAGGGTTGAAGAGACTAATTCACTAACTCTAATTAACTAAGTAAGCCTGAATTAACCTAGTGTCAGCATCCGCTCCCACTTACCGTACACACCCTGAACCGATGCAACCTTGGCTACCAAACGCTAATCGTTGCTGGGATCACCAAGCGTAATGCATGTGCTCGAAGTGGTTGTATTGAGGCACTTAACTAGGAGAGAAGGGTTGAGAGAGATTTAATAACTAATAAAGCATTAAATGACAAAGAATAAATAACAGTAAATAAAATTCCTATTTAGCCTATTCCATGCACTACAAGGTTTATCCAAGAAGTTCTTCTTTATTGCCGTACACAAACTTGTGTTCAAGTACAATATCTGCTTGAATAAAGATCCGTTCACTTTGGAGTTCCTACTGCGGGCACATGGAAATTAATCTATCTCTGGAGGGGAAAAACTGCCAGAGTTTCACTACGGTCTAAGCCTAGGATGGGAAACAAGGGAGAGCCGCCTCTTATTTATAGATATGACGGCGCACCGCGATATCGTGTACGCAATATCGCGAGGGATGCGATATCGTGATGGCTGCGATATCGTAGCCCATGTGATAGTACATCCCATCAACTTTCATACCACTTACAACTCTTTTAAGTAATAGATTTATCTTATTTGTAATTGCATGAGCATATTAGACTAAGATATTTATAAAATGAGACTATGTCCATGTGTTCATTTCTTACAATGAATTTGTATATTTTATGGTGTGCTATAAATCACGATTTTAGTTTTTTTGGACATTAACATTCATTTTTAAATGCTCACAAAATTCATTAAATGTATTAAGCATTAGTTGTATTTTTGTTGAATTTTTGAATTTAAAATTAAAATATCTTACATGACTATTTCTATTGGTGATGAGCCGCGATATCGCGTACGCAATATCATGTCTGCCCCTGTGATATTGCATACACGATATCATAGCTCGTCACAATGCCTATAAATAAGAGGTAGCTTTCCATGTTTTAGGCATCTAGATTTAGTCCCTTAGCTAAACTATAGCAGTTTTACCATTCCAGAGTTAGAATAATTTCCATGTGCCCATAGTAGGAGTCTCAAAGTAAACGGATCTTTATTCAAGAAAATTGTACCTGAGCACACATTTGTGTACGACAATAAAGACAAACTTTTTGATAAACCTTGTAGCATGTGGACTAAGCTAAATAGGATTTAATTATTGTTAAATGTTTAAATTCTTTCCTAGATAATTAATCTCTCTCAACCCTTGACTCTCCTAGTTAAGTGCATTTAGTACAACCGCTTCGAGCACATGTGTAATGCTTGGTAACCCAGTAACAAGTAGCGTTTGGTAATCCCAGTAGCGTTGCATTGGTTCAGGGTGTGTGCGGAAAGTGGGAACAGATACTGATGCTAGGATAATTAGAACTTAGTTAGTGAATAGTTAATGAAAGTTAGTCATTTAGTTCTCTTCACCTTCCCCTATTAGCATAGGCGTTAAAAAGATAAAAGTTATAAAAATCACATATCTCAAACTTACTTAATCATACAACTGTGACAATACAAGTTTGGGAGGACAAAAATTGATTAACCTTAAGTGTTCCATTAAGGCACGTAAGCACTTAGTCCTTGGAGTTCGATCGGATCACGCGTGAGACACTCGTATTCGTATGGTTGAGTGTAGGGGTACCTCGCCACTCATCATTGGTGCTTTTGCTGGGGACTTAGTTTTTTGTGCGCTACATAGAACATAGGAAATCATCCATATCGTTGGGAGCTAGAATGAACCCTTAGGGTTGATCAAAGAAAAAAAATAAGATAACAGTAAATAGTACATCAAACAAGACAAAAATGTCTTCTTTCTCACACCAAAGTACTTTACCACCTAGGAACAACACAAGAGACAGTCGGCGGCATAACACACATAACCAAGAATCGCCAGTTCCTCAACAATTCCATGTGGTATATATTCATCACGATGAATATGTACCTAACTTTACTTTTATTCTCCATCAAGATGAACAACTATGTTGGAGAGACTTGGAGGGTAACATAGTGTTGCCTCTAGACTGAGCAGTCCCCAACATGCTCCTTCGTGCTCTTGCATGAATAGGCATGTCACAATTGTACATAGAGTACGTTGCATGTGATTATGACACAAGGGGCTACCATCCCATAGAAGTGCAATGTCAATGGAACTTGCAGCAGGAGAGTTATCACACATCTTTGAAGGGCAAAGGACCCCATAACACTCCACCCGTCTTAAGTGAAATTGAGGGTGGTGAACCTATCTCAATAGGTTCTCCACAAAATGATGTTCCCCCTCCTAACGATGGTGAGGAGATGGTGTATTAGAACCTTCACTCCATGATTCACAACCCTAGTTCTGATCCCCACGAACACCAAGTGTCCAACGAGGGAACACAGACACATGATAAGGACGAGCATTCTGATCGTCATCACGATTGGGGCAGGGACCACCGAAGAGAAGGTAGGAAACATCATCATGACGATGGTTCTCCTTCTTCTTCACCTTCATTGTCACATTCACCCTCTCCTTCAGTATCAGGATGCAGTCATAAGGAACCTAACTATGAGGATAAAGGTAAGTAAAGTGAGAAACCTTGACGAGAGAGTCGGGAATGAGGACGAGGACATTCTAGAGAATCACGCCATGGAATAAGCGAGAGTAGGGAATCGTGTAGACATCACAGATGATATGAAAGAAATGACAACGAAGAACCCCTACTTGCAACCCGAAGCATGTTAGACATCACGGAGGCCGTTAGAATTCCTACAAGGCACCAAAAAGATAGCAGGATCAAGAGGTTAGACATGAATAATATCCCATGATTTTAGGGGGGGTACAGTGCTGATCCTCAGAACTAGTTACAAGCATTTCATGATGCACTTGCCTTGCAGAATATTGAGAACGAATGAAAAAAATTAAAGTTGTTCCCAAGGACACTAGTAAAGGAAGCCGAAAGCTAGTACTGGTCCTTAGAACCGGAATCCATTCGAAGGTGGAGTACGATGCTAGAATTGTTTAATGATAAGTATCAAGTGTACTCTCGAGTGTCCAACCTGTGAAAGAAAATCCAAGGATGGAAGTAGGGAAGTCATGAACCCTTGGATGCTGCCATGGGTCGATATTATGCATTGCTACATCATTGCCCGGGCCATGGTTACTCACAGCAGGATCAATTACGCCATCTCATAGATGGACTTAGGCATGAAACCAGGAGAACCCTTGGAACGTATGCCCAAGGGAGATTATTAGAGCTTAGGTCCCATCAAGTCCATAGATTGTTGGAACAAGTAGCTAAGGAAGAAGGAGAGCTACGTAAGAGAGAAAGTGTAGAAGAGTACAACCACGATCCTTCCCTCTGAAAAGGAGAGTGAGATTCTATGAGGAGGAGGAAGAGTCACCACTCGAAGAGATGGTGAATAGGAAAACCTTGCTACTCCAAAAATTAACAACAGAAGTGTTGGCAAAGGTAGACCAAATGTGGGACTCCTTAGATAGTAGATTTGAAACCGTTCTCAAAATCGTAGAGGAGTCTAAGGAGCGAGGTAGTGACTATGATAAAAAGAAAAAGAGGGATTTGGACCATGCACGTAACAAAGGTAAGGGTAAAATGGCTATCATCGAAGAAGTTGTGGATTCTAATACAGACAGTGATGGTGGATGTGAGATATGCCAATATGACCATCCTAAGGGATGTTGNAATATCCTTACCGGTAACCAGATCCATATGGCTATTATGTGCAGCAGCTAATCTCTCCATGTGACTCTATTGGTCATGTGACACCACAACGTCACTACCAAGCTCAGGAGTATTATAGGACTCCTTCTCTTGGAAGAGACACACCACATACATACCATCCTTTAGCTCCATCTGCAACTCTCACACTGATAGCTCCATTACCACCCGCTCCAGCAATGCAAGGGGAACTCCCCACTCAACCACAGCAATGCAATGCTATGAGAGCTGTAAACCTTTAACCCACTGTTGGTTTGACAATTGTACAAAGAGAAGATCTTTCTTCAGAACCAACAGTCCAACCAAGCTCTCACAACCACAAGCGATTGAGCCTCTGAATGCTCCTCCATTAAATAAGGCTTCAGAGCTCCCTTTAAATTAAAAATAGAGCTCAACGCACACAGTTATGTTAACACATGCCATCACTGACTGGATCAAGGAGGGCCACCTTCCTAGGAAATTCTTTGATCTTGGAAGTCCTTTAATTTATCTCCAAGTTGTTGGGAATCAACCAGGTAAAGCTCTTCTGGACTCAGGTTCCGGAGTCAACTTAATATCACAAGAGATGTATAAAGGCTGGAACCTGCCTCCACTAAAGAAGAGCAATATTCGCTTAGAGCTAGCTGACTAGTCCATCACTGTTCCCTTGGGACTGTTGGAGGACATCATTACCATTGTGTGTGGTTGGTCATACTTAGCTGATTTCCTAGTGATACAAGTAAACAATGACAAATGGGACTTCCCAATAATAATGGGAAGAGCATGGCTAAGTACTATAGATGCACGCCTAGGAATCTGTGATCTTTCCCTAGAAATATCTAAGAAGAACACTTTTGGAAAGATTGAGAAGAAGAAAGTTCCATGTATCACATATAGTGACACAGGGTGCCATTACATACAGGAATGTTCAACATTGCCTGCATGCAACCAGTGTGCCCAATAAATTAACATACACAAGTGCCTGTATGTAGCAACCACACAATAAGAAAACACCCAGTGGTTGATACTTGATTAGGAGAGAAACTCACCAACATGCATGGAACTAACTAGGGGAACAACCTGCACCCATGTCGAAAGCATAGATGCATTGAAGCAAGAGTATCGCCAACTTCCAACCCTTAACCTGAAAACATCAATAGATGGAAGCTGGAAATTCTTACAAAATTCAAACAAATGCTTCGATTGGAGAATACTAGTTAATGTGCAACAGACCAAACCTTATCATGAATCTAGAATGGTCAATGCACATAATACCTCTGAGAGAGGATGACCTCGCTCATTATTTCAGATATCCTCCTTTCAACTTAGTCATGGGGGAGATGGCCACCTATGNAGGGTATTTCTCAAACTAAGGACTTAAGGATTGAAAAGGGTGAGACTTCAAGGGAACTTGATGCATTTGTGCTGGCCATTCTCTTGGGTGCTTGGATGTTTTCTTCTTGAGTCTTCTGTACCATTCCGACGCTGCTCCATTATTGGGAAGCTGAGCTAATAAAAATAATAAGTCTTTGCATGGTGTGGTTCTCACGCAAAAGACAAAAAAAATAGTGAGAATTCAAAGCACACCCCTTAGATGAAATAATCATCTAGGCTACAAGCACTGGTTATGGAACTAAATAAACATGTTCCCTCTAACTAAGGCCCCTTCTTGCTCCCTACTTTCTCCTTTCTTGTTTCGTCAGAATGATGGTGACTCTTTGGTGGAAGCATTCTTGTTACTTCAAGTGGATGGATGAGCCAAATGTATTAATGTGAAGTCACTGGATGTGGATTGTTTGAGGCAGATTTGGAATGAGATCTACTAAGTCACATTAACCATTAATACACAAGGGGCTATACATCANGGATTTGGAATGAGATCTACTAAGTCACATTAACCATTAATACACAAGGGGCTATACATCACCTTGTTCTTGAGACTCCATTCCATTCTCTTCTCTCCATCCTTCTTTCTCTATCTTTCACCTCATTACCGGTTGTATCAGTAATCTATATTTTGGTTGATGCATTGTTTTCCTTTTGGTAAATTCTTGTGGTTAAGACTTTAACTCTTGCTTCCAAATGATATTTCTAGAGCCTACGGACTCCTTGAATGTGGGATTATTAGGGCATTAATGGCATGAGCCTGCTTTGGGTAGGACCCACTGGCATTCCTATTTGGTGCATCCGTTAATTTCTTTCCCTTAAACATTTCCGCAATCACCATTTATTTTGTTCATCTCCATCTTTGACATCCATTTTATTGGCGTTTCCATTGTTTCTTTTTCTCCATCTTTCTTATTCCTTACCTCTTTCCATTCTCTCGCTACCGGAGGTTTGCTCTCAGTCATGGGGATCCTGGTCCAATTTTTTCGATTTTTTCTTAACCCCTACACCTTGGGTAATCACCAGTATTATATCTCTAGATTCGCATCAACCATACCACAACTCAGCCAATGGACCTTACACTAAGGCAAGGTATAAACTACATTGTGATTCATTTACCCTTGCTAATATAAGACTGTGTTGTGTGTGCAGATGGCAATCATACACCAATGGATTGGATCTGGAGGGAACACTTGGAATGGACTGGTGCTGAAGCAGTTATGCAAGGAACAAGATTGATGACGAGCTTATGGACGAACAACGAAAGGGGTAATCTTGGCATCGACAGCAACCGACTTCTTCTTTTCTCTCTCTCTTCTCTCTCAGCTACCAAATAAGGCTGGATGTTAAATGTGTCTAGTGTTTACTCTTGTTGTCATGAACACTAATTTTGTCATGTATTGTAATGATGATCCGTGCACATGTCACCCCATTTACCATTAGTGTCATTCAAGTCAATAATCCCATACCTTCCTAGTATTTTGTAAGGAACTCGAGGACGAGTTTTCATTCAGTCATGGGGGTATGATGAGCTGCGATATCGCGTCCGCCCCTGCGATATCGCATATGTGATATCACAGCCCACTGCAATGCCTATAAATAAGAGGTGGCTTTCCATGTTTTAGGCATCTAGATTTAGTCCCTTAGCCAAACTATAGCAGTTTTACCATTCCAGAGTTAGAATAATTTCCATGTGCTCGCAGTAGGAGTCTCAAAGTGAATGGATCTTTATTCAAGCAAATTGTACCTGAGCACACATTTGTGTACGACAATAAAGATGAACTTTCTGATAAACCTTGCAGCATGTGGATTAAGCTAAATAGGATTTAATTATTGTTAAATGTTTAAATGCTTTCCTAGATAATTAATCTCTCTCAACCCTTGACTCTCCTAGTTAAGTGCATTCAGTACGACCGCTTCGAGCACATGTGTAATGCTTGGTAACCCAGTAACGAGTAGCATTTGGTAATCCCAGTAGCGTTGCACTGGTTCAGGGTGTGTGCAGAAAGTGGGAACAGATACTGATGCTAAGATAATTAGAACTTAGTTAGTAAATAGTTAATGTAAGTTAGTCATTTAGTTCTCTTCACCTTCCCCTATTAGCATAGGCGTTAAAAAGATAAAAGTTATAAAAATCACATACCTCAAACTTACTTAACCATACAATCGTGACAATACAAGTAAGTTTGGGAGAACAACGATTGATTAACCTTAAGTGTTCCATTAAGGCGCGTAAGCACTTAGTCCTTGGAGTTTGACCGGATCGTGCATGAGACACTCGTATTCGTATGGTTGAGTGTAGGGGTACCTCGCCACTCATCAACTGGTAATTACAAATTAAATTAATATTTTGTGCATTCGCTCTTCCAATTCATTAGCAAGCTTTACTTAAAATTCTCATCATCTTAAAATTGAAAGTGTAATGCACATGATAAATAATATGTCTTTGTGTTATGAATAGGTGACAAAATTGATATGGTTCATGTAGTTTACCTACTCTCTAGGGCATATTGCATGTTTCCACAATTGCGCCTTCTAAAATTTTTGTTGCATGATTGTTGTATGCACTATTTATCACAATCTTTCACACAATGCATGCACAATGGCTTCATGTATGTATGCTATGAGTTACATGTATTTTTTTTTTTACCTATTTGAGATAATATTATAACGTTAGAACACAATACTTGTATGATTTGTTTTTATGACATCGTTGGTACTTTGGTCAATTTGTAGAATTTATCTTTATTTTTCATGAAAATGTAATATTTGATCTTAAGACTTATCCTAATAAAGTTTCATTTTATTCGCTATTCCGCTTCATTAATAAAAAATAAATTAAAGATAAAAAAAGACGAAATCCTTGTTTGAGACCAACAATATTAACTTTATCCAAGCTAGTTGTACGAAACAAATGCTAAGGCACATGTGGAAGAGTGCAATGGTGCAAGCCCGCCAAGCACTTCTACCACACAACCAGTGGTTGAGAAAAGCGTCTTCATTAATCTTTGGACATAAATCACATCAAATCGAATCAAAGAGATAGTGCCAGGCAGGTAAAGCAAGGCAAAGATCCATAGAGAGAGACTCCCGAAGGAACTTCGAGCAAAAGTTTTTTAACAAATTACGGAGTCACGGTTTTAAGAAAAAAATATTTTCCGCTCCGGCAAAAAAGCCTGTAACTAAACACGTGAGCATCTTTATGGTCGGTCCGGACAGCAGAATACCAGGCAGGATATGGAGGGACATTTACGCTGGCCTACACTCACGGCCCTGGACCTTTATCTGCAATCTCAATCTTCAAATGAACGAGGAGGAATTGTGTCTAAAGCCTTCAAATGATCCACTGCAAAGTACTGTATCAGGGTAACTAGGTATTTTGGCTAGTATTAAACGCATGAGATGAATGAAGATGACCCAGCACAATATTCGTTGCCCATTGCATCTTAACAACTGTTTAGAAGTGTGAGGCAAGGCAAGACGTCGACCTTCACCAACCTCCATTTTTTATTTTAGTGCCCGCAACTCAATCTCCCTCCTTCAATAATTGCTTTTGTCAGCGTCGCAGCAACAGTAACGGCAACCGCCTCAGTCTCAGCCTAGCAGCAGCCTCCATGGAGATAAGTGCTGCCCTGGTATGGTATGTGTGGTTTCAAAACACAAAAGAGGAGCAGGAGGAGGAGGCCACATAGGGCCCGCTTTGCAACCACGGATTTGGACTGGGCGACACCAAATTTCGCAAGTTTTGGTGACTGCGTGCGTGGAATTTGTGACAGAAAGAAAGAAGAAGAAATGGTATGACAACAGCAAGTACTACTACTGTTGCAGAAAGCTCCATCAATTGGGTGAGCACCCGTGACACCGACAGCAGAGCAGAGCAACGCAGAGCAAAGAAAGAAAGAGAGAAAACAGAGAGCAGAGAGCTTTTTGTTTTTGTCACAGGCACACCACCATAATAAACCAGACGGCGACTGTACGCCAAACTCAGCGGCAGCAGCGTGGAACAAGGAATCCGAATCAGCCGTAGCCGTGGCACGGGCCACAGCATATTCCATTCCATGAATACATTCCTCAGTGCAATTACTTAACCTCCCTCAACAAACCGCACCTACTCGTACCTGCAACAATTCCATTACCATCATTGAAGAATCACAGTTTTCGCGAAATCAGGCACGCAAGGAGGCCATGGCCGAGCAGGAGGAACACGAGCAGCAGCAGCAGGAGGAGTTGCAGACGGAGATTAAGCTCATGTTTAGCAGGAGATGCCGGAGCATAGTGTACGCAGAAGCGGGCAAAGATTTCGTGGACATTCTACTAACGTTTCTAGAAATGCCGGCTGCGGCTCTGGTAAAACTGGCTCGCGGATCCTGCTCCTCCTCCTTGGGCAGGTTCAGGCCATCATCTTCTTCGTCGTGCATCGAGAACATCTACAGCAGCGTGGACGCCATGCCCCAGAAACTGCTCAAGACAGACAAGGCCCTCATTCTGCACCCACCAACACACCCACTTCTCACTTTCTCATCATCGCATCTCGCATTACCTGCATCTGAATCTTCACCTGCATCTGCATCTGCATCTAAGGCTGAGGACGAGTCGCAGACCGAGACTGAGAATTTGTTGTATGTGTGTTCTAATGCGGCCATGGCGGGTGTGACGCACAGTGTTTGCAGACGGCCGGGCGTTCGTCGCTGTGCCTGCGGGTCGACCGTGGATGTTCCCGTGGCGATGGTGGAAGAAAATGATGAAGCGGAAGCAGGGCCAGCCAGGAAAAGGATTGGTTATGTGAAGAAAACTGCGAGTTTTCTTATCACAGAGGGTCTGCGGATTCTGCCTCTGAACTCAACCTCCGCTCTGCTGAAGCTCTGGAGCGAGTTAGGCGTCCGAGACCCCGCCGACCTCGACGAACGCTCCGCCGTCGTCGGCCCTGCTCAGGTCCATGAATCCGCTGATCCAGAAAACCCTACTTTATGTTGTGTAGAGACACTCGGTTTTGCATTTCTGCGTGTTCTGCAACTTGGGGGAGGTTTTTTTTTGGTCGGTTTTTGCTGAGAGAGTCGGAAGTAATTGCGTTTGGTGGTTTGTTGCAGATCAAGGCGCTGCTCAAGGCGGCGCTGGTGTCCGCGACGCCGCTGAACGATGTTTTCAATCCGTCGCACAGGGTAAGGCTACCTCGTAATAATCGAGTTGTACCAGGCTTTCTCTGCAAGTTTTTGTTCGCTGAGATTTATCGATATATCAGGTTTTTCTGACTCTGGAGTATTGTGGGGGTTTTCTGTTTTTTGTTTGTGCGATTGCAGAGATCATTATCAGGTTCTGAAGACGCGGAGGCCGAGAGGCTGGCCCTGCAAGGCCTGCTGCTGTCTCTTCTCAGCGAAGAGCATCAGTTCCGGTTTGCCAAGATTACCTGATCACAGCTTTTTCTTTACTTTTCCTTGCCTTTGCTTTGCTTTGCTTGCGCTCCACTATTCCTGGTTTTTGCATTGATTGCTTGCTTGCGGAAGTGGACTGCGTTTGTGGACTCACTGGATTACGTTGCGGTGATGGAACTTTTCAGTTTTACCATTTGGGGCGGTTCTGCTATGTATTGGATATCTTGAGGAATGTAATAAAATGTATTTCATGTGCGTAACGTGGTTGTGCAGAGTGGATTTGAAAGCGTGGCTAAGTTCGGTCAAATGATGGGTCCATCATTGACCGAGAAAAGCAGCGAATGGATTCCTCCACAACCGTGTTTAGGGATGTGGTTCCTTAACTGCATTTTAACTTAGCCCTCTCTTTTATTCAAAACTACGTTTAGGGATGATTTAGTGTTCTTTGAATGTTCACTTAATATGACAAAATTTGTACATCACAGCTGTTTACCTGAATGAAAAGCTGGTTGCAATGCACATGGCTTTCCAACTTTGTCAATTTGTTTTATATGAATTGCTACCCAAGACGACCAATCCCCTGTGAAATTTGTTTTATATTGAATCCGACAAACGACGACTGCAATTTTGTTTCTTGTCATGTCGGTGAGAGTACCGGAATTTTGTTAATGTCAAGGATGCATTGCGTACTTGGTTAAAGTGCAAGGTTAATGCAGGTTTAATTTGAGGGTACGTTGAGATTCATGTTAACTTGAAGGTAAGGTGAAAAACTTCTATTTAAGCTTTACGCTATGGTATCCGTGAGTTATAGAAAGCTATCATTAAAACTTAGACCTTTACCTTTACAAAATGATTGTAGAATTTTTGGAAGGTTAGATCCTAAAAAATATATATATTAAAAATAAAAATTCAGAGTACAAAAGCAAAAGAGGATTATAAAAAGGAGAAACTCAAATCAACAAAAAGGAAAGGTTTAAGGATTTTCATCTTTAAAACCAATATTGAAAAACCTTTCATGTGGGGTAGGAAATAAGACATTCCACAAAAAGATTAACATTAGGTGGATGAGGAGCTTTTTACCCTATTTAATAGAGTCAATACTATCAAAAGATATTATCTCCATACCTTGACCAATATTAGTAAAAATATCTTAAACATGAGGAGACCATCATTTGGAGTGATGGGAATGTGTTTGTTTCTCAAGTTGAAGACCTAGGTTTGAGCTTAGGTGTAGCCACTTGAAGAGGTTAGGCTTTCGCTCATTTACCAACTCTCTTTGGATCCTGCTTTGCAAGATGAGTATTGTGGCTCTAGGTGATGATCCTTTTTAAAATATCTTAAACATGCTATCCATTTTGAAGATTTGGCATGTAATCACTAATAGATAGAATCCTCAACGTTTTTTATTATGAAGAACCATTTGAAAACAACAGTAGGTTACTATGAGATCTTAGGAACAAATATGTATTTCCCTATACTTACTAAAGAATTCTTTGAAATTGATTCGACTAGAACTTTTGTCAAAGATACATTTTGTTGAACAAAAAGATAACAAAAAGGGCAGGCTAACTATTGAAACATCACTAGAAGAAATCATCGTAGAATCTACAAAAAAAAAAAAAAAACCTTAATAATCTACAACATTTGAAGAAGAAACCTTAATAGTGTTTATAGTAGGTTAATGTTGATGCCCTTGCATATGTTTTTTTGTAACATAAAAAGACATGAATTAAACATATAACCCTCTTGGTGACAACAGTGACACGACTTTGGAAAATTGTAATACACAGCTATCTACACATAATCAATTTTGCGAGCATGTAGAAGAATTTCTTGCTAAAGCAAATTAAGATCCAACTCAATTATATATCAAATTCGATAAAAACCATTAGATGTAGCTAGGGTTTTAAAATGTTTGATTGACTCAATTTAAGAAGCAATATCCCTTTTTACTTTTTCAAAAATCAATGAAAGATTTAGTAATACAATAAAACAAGGAATCCTTCAAAATTCAGGAAATACTCGATATAAAAGAGGGAGTCCACTTTTGAATACTTAATAAAGCGGCATGATGATTAAAAACATCAATTTCAAAAGACTTAGAAACCATTGTCAAATTAACAAGTTCTATCAACAAAAATGAGTTTGATAGATAATGTGCATGGATACATCTAATCCTCGATCTTTCCAAACTAGATTTAAGTAATTCAAAAAACTTGAGAAACAAAGTAAATAACATAGAATTTGCATGAAAACATACCATCCAAAAATTTCTCAAGTAATAGATTTATATAAATAATCAAGTTACTAAAAATTTTATGCCTATTACATGCAATAGCTAAAAAGAGTTGGTATAGACTGAACAAAATGCCAAAAGAAGAAGAAGAAGAAGAAGAAGAAGAAGAAGAAAATTGCAAAACATAGAAGAAGTTGCTAAACATGAATTGTAAATGAGGCAAAAATGATAGAAAGTAGAGGGCTCATCTTAGAATGAAAAAAATGGTAATCCTCACATTTGCATGTGTGAGGGCATGCCAATAGTCTAAAGATCAAAAAGTTTGAACATCAGAATTGAATTTGCTGCAACATTAGGGATCTATGTAGTTTAAAAAATTTTTCAACAAAAACACCCTAGAGGAGAGTAGCTTCATATGAAATAGAAACTTTAAGTAGCACCATTTGATCAACTAGATGTTCTCTATCATGACATGAGTGCATAGTTTAGTCTAGAAGAGTCTAAATGTCAATAAGCTATGTTGTTTTGATGAAGTTAGATTTAGATCAATAGGTAGAAGTAGCAGGAGAAATAGTAGTAATGGTAGAATTATCATTGTTACTCTTGGATCTAGAACTTAAATAAGCTTATGGAACCCAACAAGAAGATGTTAATCCAACACGGAGTCCAAAACATGAAAGGTTCTAGACTCCATCTTTAGGTGACAATTGAGAAGAGAGCACACTCATAGTAATTGTGCCATTATTTTTGTTTCTCTTGTATTTCTACCATCCGGTCTAGCTTTTGCTTCCTTAGAATGACATAGTTTTCATCTAAGTAATGATAAAGAACATCTAGTTGATCAAATGGTGCTACGTAAAGTTTCTACTTCACATGAATCTACTCTTCTCTAGGCTATTTCTATTTGATAATTTTTTAAACTATGGAGGTTCTTGATGTTGCAGCAAATTCAATTACTCATCCTCATACTTGCAAATGTGAGGGTTGTCTTTTTCTTCTTTCTAACATGTGCCCACTATTTTTTTCTTTTTCAACATGTACCCACTATTTTTTCCTTTTTAACATGCACCCACTATTTTTTTTTCTTTCCAACATGCACACATTGTTTTATGTCACATGGTATGAAGGAAAAAATTAATAATGATCAAAGAAAATTTAGAGTACATCACATGAAAAAAAAATGTTCAATTTTTAGGATTGTTTACTTGGACAATATTACAATTAATACTTTGAAAAAATAGATGGAAAAAATTAATTGTTAGTAGGGAGGAAGGTCCCAAGTATAATAAAACTTACATTGTTTTTCAACATTCATGCTTGAACTTACGATAGCAAAAAGATATGAGATAGAGAGTTGTGGCATAACACTAATATTTTTATCAAAGTAAGAAAGTGATAGCACGTCTAGTTCTTCACCTCGTCACTTGTTATTAATCTTACTTCGAGATTCTTTACCATAAATTTTAACATTCTTCTCGATATTAGTTTTAATCTTTTAGTTAATAATATTTTTGTAAAACAAAGAAAAATTTGCCTTACGAGATATTTGTCTAAGTTGCTTAAAATTTACATCATTGTTTGACATCCATGCTTGAGCTTAAATAGTAGAAGGATTTGAGATAGAGAGCTCCAACATAATATCAATATTTTTGTCAAAGTAAGAAAGTAGTAACACTTCTAGAAGATGTTCACCTCATCGCTTATTATTAATCTTACTTCCAGAATCATTACCATCAACTATAACCTTCTTGTTAACACTAGTTTTAATCTTTGAGTTTATAGTATTTGTGTTAGAAAAGTAAACATTTACCTTATGAGATATTTGTCCAAGTTTTTTTAATACTTTATCTAGTACCAATAAAAATACATATAGAAGCTTGTGTCTTCTCAGTACTCTTTAGTGCCATTTGGTCATTCTTATCATTGATATTAACTTGATTTTTTATATCTTCTAGTCTTCAACTTCAATACATTTTTTCTTTTCTTCAAAATCTTTTTTCTTGAGCAATAGAAGGATAAACATTAAACAAATGTCCTTCACAATGGGAAAAGTTACACAAATTAGGAATATTATAATGTGTAATTAACTAAATATAAGTCTTTACTTGTAATACCAATTTCTTTTTATGATTGAGAATATTTATTTCAACAAAAAAGTATCTACAAAAATGAAGAGTTGTAGAAATAGACTCCATATGCTTAATGGGACCAAGAAGACTAACAATTTCCTGTTTAACTTTCTAAAAAATCAATGGAAAATTATATAACTTGACAAAACATGGAAATTTAACATATTCTTCATATTAGTCATTAACATCTACAACCCACTTATAAATGATTAACATTGTATGCTTATGTATAAAAGATGCTATGTCTAGGGCACTGGACCATTGAAGCATTGCCTAAATAAACAAGTAGAAAAAATAAGAAAAATACCTAGCATGAAGGACTTGGATGTGATGGTTTTTTTTTGTGACGTTAGTTAACTATGAAATTAAACTTTGATTATGAGGTAGGTAACATAACATTAGAATGAACAAATGTTATGATGAAGGATCAACAACTAAGGACTCATATACATCATTAGGAAGAATAAAATTAGGTGTCTTAATTGCATTAACATCATTAGAAGAAGGTGTTATAACTTTTTTCATGCTAACTTGTAAATCTGCATTTTGAGAATCAATAGAAATTTCTACATGAATAAAAGAAGCACAAATGTCAACATTGGTTAAAGAAGTTGAGAGTAATATAGAATCCCCCATAAGGGAATTATAGAGAAATTAGATTTGTTGAAGAAAAATCAAAGGGAGAAAAATCAGATTTGTTGAAAAAAAAATTAAATTTATTTAAGTAACATCAAATCTAGTGAAAAAATTTCGATTTGTCATACCACTAGGCTAATACCTCATTGTTAGGATATCCAAATTAGAGCTTTATAACTTAACTTTGCCTATGAGAAGAAACTTATAACTTGGAGTTTTTAAATTAAAAGTCTTACAACTAGGCTAACACCTCATTGTTAAAGGTACCATAGTGATAATGATCATGCATGTCTAATCAAGAAGCTAAAAAAAAAAAAAACTTAAAAACACATCTTGAAAATTGTTAGGCCTTTCCTTTTTGTTAATTTGGAGTTTCTCCTCTCTATAATACTCCTTTTCTTTTGTACTCTAAATTTATATATATATATATATATATATTGCAGCTAATACCTAAGAAGCTAAGAAAAAACATATTTATATAGTTTATATGTACCCCTGCTCCTAAGACATGGACAACACAATATTTACATATAACTTACAAAGATCATATAGGTGGCTCAAGTGTACTTCGAACTAACAACATCTTCTAATTATTATCTTAGTGAGTGAAGGTTGTAGTTGAGTCGATTTGCTCAAATGATTTGAACCCAAAGTTGTTGGGTTTGAAGCCCAATACTAGCTTCCACATACTAGTTTGTAGGCATTATTCTAGGTAGTGAAACACCACAAAATTTTGCATGTTATAATGAATCTTCATCATGTAGCTTTCACCCTATGAAACCCAAGGCAAAATCTCATTGTAAATGTGAAAATTGTAACCCACAATGGGCAATTTCACATACTTTATACTTTTGGGGTTGAAAAATGCCTCATAAGTGGTAAAGTCTCATTCCCTAAGTCAAAAAAGTCACCTACTGTCTATATTTGAGCTTGTGGGGGGTGGGGGGTGGGGGGTGTGTGTGGTGTGGTAAAAAATGCCTTTCGAAATGCCTTTCTACGTTGGAAACACCGATAGGGTGGTAGATCTTACCTACCCCCAACGTGGAAGGATGGGAGGTTTGGAAACTTTCCCCCCTTTAACGTGGAGACCAAATGCACAACTTGGAAACTTTTCCCCAGCTTGGAAACTCCCCCCTTCTCAGCTTGGAAATTTTTCCCCCAATGTGAAAGTTCCCTCCATGTGCCTCCACCCCCCCAAGTATGGAAACTTTTCCCTTAGCTTGGAAACTTTCCTCCTAGCTTGGAAAGTTTTTTCCATAACATGGAAAATTCATTCCCCTAGCGTGGAAGACACAAGGAGCAAAATTCATCTATTCAAGGACTTCAATGTTGAATAGCCGCTTCAATAAGCATGGTGGAGAGCTCAGTGTGGAAGATTCATCTCTAATGTGGAAGGTGTGCCTTGGTTACTATTTATAGTGAATGAAATGCCCATGGAGGGAAGCACTTACTATGTATAGTAACCCCTTAAATTTGCACACACCTATCTCACCTAAATTTGTAGGCATTTTCAGTCAAATTTGTAGCCAATTCAAAGCTAATTTACAGCTAAATCATAGCCAATTTACAGCTCCATTCATGGTCCAAAGACCCTATAAAAGCTAGCCTCTAGCACCATTTACAGGTTCATCATTTTTTTGACCAAGTGAAGCATTTTTCGACAAGAAAATTCTCACCAAAGTTCAACCAATTTTCACAATTCCACACTTGGGTCATTTTCAAGCACTCAAGAGCTCTTGCAAGTTTCCATACTTATATTCTCTTAAACCTCAGTGTGGAAGCATTGTAGCCTTGAGTGACCCAATTGATAGATCCAAGGTTGTAGTAATGAAGGAAGGTTTGATAGCATCAACAGTGTAGTGACCAATAATGTCGATGGTTGAAACATCGAGGTTGATGGGTGCATAAATTAACCTCGAGTTCGCTTGAGGGCTTGCTAGAGGCAAAGATGGGGTGCCCTAAATGATCGTGTCAATTGAACAGGGACTTATCAGATGTAACCAAGGTGCAGCATGGTTATTCATGATGCTAATGCAAAATGATGCTAAGTGTTTGAGTAGTGTCAACGCTGTAAAGCGTAGTCAAGTTTTTGGCAAAAACAAGGGTACCAACATGCTAGGGTCACTACCCAAGTGTAGTGTTAGGCACGACTATGTAATGAAGCAACAAAAAATGCAAATAAAATGCTAAAAATGCAAGGAAAGAGAGAGAGAAACAAAACAACACCCCAAATGGGTTTGAGTGTAGTGAACACCAAGAGGGGTTACAAGGGATGCAGTGTACAAGAGATGCAATGGACAACATAGTCATAGTTTTGGGAGTGTTTGGCCATGAAGATTGACATTCCAGCATGGTGTCTATGCCTACTGGGTTGGCTACCATGGTGTCCGGTGGGCTATAGTGGTCCGGTGAACTGTGGTGAACTACGGTGGTACACAACTTTGCCTCTCTCCAGTTCACTGGTGTGCCTTTGGTTTGCTGATACTTTGATTTTTGCTAACTTTGAATTTGCTAACTTGCTTAATTCTCAAATTTGCCAACACTGAAAATGTTGAGGGTAGGGGTATTGGTAGGGCTAGGTTTAGCGTGAAATGTGGGGTGATTGCCACGTGGCTAAGGGAATGATTGAAACTACACTATCATCCAACTATGCTCTCCACTGAGGTTAGTGATGTTGTGCTCTACTGTACTCTACTAGACTCTGCGAGGCTGAGAGACTATGACTACACTACCAAGTGCATGTATATGCACCGAGAGGACTGTAATGTACCTAAAAAAGTGCAACTTTGGAGACTATGCTCTGGGACTATGCTCTCCACTGTCTTGTGTGGGGTTGAGCATAGTTACAATTTTGGAGACAAAATGGATACAAAAAAGATGCATTTTGCTAATTACGCTTACTAGAGGTGAGTTAGAGTTGAGTTGAATGCCAATGCTACGTTGTGGAGGCCTTTTGATGAGTGGCGAGATACCCCTACACTCAACCATACGAATACAAGCATAGCACGTGCGATCTGGTCAAACTCCGCAGACTAAGTGCCTACACGCCCCATGTAACACTTAGGGTTAATCATTTGTTGTCTTTCCAGACTTACTTGTAGTTGTCACGGTGTATGGTTAAGTAAGTCTGAGGTATATGATTTTTATAGTTTTTATGTTTTTGTCTCCTATGCTAACAAGGTGAAGGGTTGAGAAACTAATTACTAACTCTAACTAATGAACTAAGTCTAAATTACCTAGCGTCAGCATCCGTTCCCACTTACCGTACACACCNCTCCTACTGCGGGCACATGGAAAATATTCTATCTCTGGAGTGATCAATCTGCTAGAGTTTCCCTATTGTCTATCCTAGGATGAGGAAACAAGGGAGAGCCACCTCTTATTTATAGATATGATGACGCACTATGATATTGCGTATGCGATATCGCAGGGGAAGACGCGATATGATACGATATCGTGACGGCTGCAATATCGCGGCTCATGCGATATTGCGTCCCATCATACCCCCATGACTAAATGAAAACTCATCCTCGAGTTCATTATAATAATATTAGGAAGGTATGGGATTATTGACTCAAATGGAAACTAATGGGATGACATGTGAATGGATCATCATTACAAGACTCAACAAGTGGTGTTCATGACAACAAAAGTGAACACCTTATTACATTGACATCAGGCCTTAGTTGGAAACTGAGAAAGAGAGAGAGAAAGAAGTGTTGTTGCTGCCAACACCAAGATTGCGCCTTTCGTTGTCCATCTGTAAGCGCACCATCGATCTTGCTCCTTGCATAGCTATTTTAGCACTGCTCCATTCCAAGCATTCCCTCTAGATCCAATCCGTTGTTGCATTATTGCCATCTGCACATACAACACAGTCTTATATTAGCAAGGGTAATTGAATCATCATGTAATTGATACCTTTCTTCGGTGTAAGTCCATTGGCTAGGTTGTGGTATGGTTGATACGGATCTGGAGATATATTAATGATGACTACCGAAGGTGTAGGGGTTAGGAGAAAATTGAAAAAATCGAGGCTAGAAGAAAATCGAAAAAATTGGCCTTGTACCCCCATGACTAATTACAAACCTCTGGTAGCGTTAGAGTGGAGAAAGAAAAGGAATACGAAAGATAGATAAAAAGGGACAACTATGACATCGATGAAATGGATGTCAAGATGGAAATGAAAAAAATAAAAATAATTGCAAAAATGTTAAGGAAAAGAAATTAACTGTGCACCAAATAGGAATGTTAGTGGGTCCTCCCCAAAGTAGGCTCATGCCCTTAATGCCCTGACAAACCCACATTCAAAGATTCTGTAGGCTCTGGGAATGTCGTTTGGAACAAGAGTTAAAGTCTTAACCGCAAGAATTTACCAAAAAGAAAACAATGTATTTACCAAAATATACACTAATGATACAACTGACAATGAGGTGAACAATGGAGAGAAGAGAATGGAATGGAATCCCAAGAACAAGGTGGTGTACAACCCCTTGTGTGTTTCATGATTAATGTGACTTGGCAAATCTCATTCCAACTCTGGCCTCAAACCAACCACATCCAGTGACTTCGCATTGATGCATCCAGTTAATCCATCCCCTTGAATAACAAGAGTGCTTCCCCTAAGAGTCACCACCATTCTGATGAAACAAGGAGAAGAGAATGGGAAGCGAGAAGGGCCTTAATTAGAGGGAACATTTTTGGTTTCATAACCA
>MNCI01017670.1:137631-162701 GCA_015680685.1 Gnetum montanum
TAGAGTTATACTTGCTCACTTGCTTGCAAAATTATGTGTGGCTGACTGCAAACTTAGTTTAAGGTCTTGGTAGACCGTACCTCTACTAGTTTAGGATCCTAATAGACCATGGTGTGTTGGTTTATAGTCCCAACAGATTCCTATGTGTTAGTTTAGCATTGTAGTGGATGAATCCTATGTCAGTTTAATGTCATAGTGAATGTGCTATTGTGTTAGTTTAACATCATAGCAGATGTGTGTTGTGCCAGTTTAGCATCATAGTGAATGGATGTTGTGCCAATCTATAGTCATGGTAGACTAGTATTGTACTAGTTTAGCATCATAGTGGATGTGCTACACTAGTTTAATGTCATAGCAGAGGAGTGCTATGCTAGTTTACCATCATAGTAAATCAACTATTGTGAAAGGTTAACATTGTAGTAGACCAATTGCTTACCTTATGAAACACCACAAAAATCTGAGCTTAGTATTTCTCCAACAAGAGTTGAGCTAAGCCATGACACTCCCCAGCATGACTAAAGCTTGAGGGCCCCACAGACAGCTTCAAATAAAGTCAAACTCAACAAGAAAAAGTTCCCTGGGACCTGCAGACAACCATGGCGACATCTGGTATCAAACATGGCAACTTCGGAACTCGAGATACTTGGTTCTCACTAAGTATGCAGTATGCAGCATATACGCCCAGTGTACACTCCCAACGTATACCCCCAGCGTATACGTCCAGTGTACACGCCTCACATGTACGCTCAGCATTTACGCCCAGTGCGACCTCAAAGACGGCATGGAAATGACACTCACAGGAACAGAGCAATTATCATGTGTCATCATGAGCTCCAGAAAGACGAATTTTGGTCTCGACATCATGTACTTTGGAGTTCATACGCTGAGCATGTGCATCCTGCACGCCCAGCGTAGACACCCAGCGTATACACCCAGCATGTGCATTCTGCACGCCTAGTGTATACGCCTAGCATGTACAGCATGTACGCCCAGTGTATACACCCAGCATGGACAATGTGTACACTAATCAAAGCTCTCCAGAACCGTGTCAGATCAAGGCCAACTAAGCTGAACATCCATAGGCAGCATTCTCGTGACGTCCGAATCCAAATCCAAGGGTCAAATGACTTCTTTTGTTTTAATCAAGTCTGTACACCGAGTTCACATGCCCAGCATGTATACGCTGGCGTGTAGCACGCTGTACACTTGTAAAATTTTATTCTTTCGCACTTGGTCAATGCACCACATGTCACCTGACCTGAGAGTCCAGCCCTCCACAGCCAATCATCCCCTCTCAGATCCGAGTCTGACATTTAAACTTGTATAAAAACCCTAATTTTTCATTAGACTAGGGTTGGCAATTTTAGAGCAAACAAGAGACAAAAGAAAAAGAACCAGAGACACTGAGAAATTAGAGCAAAAACCCTGTACGCTGGACCTCAATCCTGCACGCTGAGCATACAGCCTTCACGTTGTGCCTACAGGTCAAACCAGCACACCATCATCCCTCCGCATCCACCGGGGTTCTTCGTTCTCCTTGTGTCATATCCACAACTGCGTTTAGACCAGTGCATTGTAACTTCTATTCTGCAATAATATTGCCACATTTCTTTTGCTAAGATTTGTTACAGTTTTTCTTTTATTATTGTATGCTTATTGTTTACATTCTTGTACGTTTACGCTCCATTCAACATTAGTTACACTATTTACGTACAACCCAGTGTATAGTATAATGGTGTACGTTCAGGTAAATCCTTGTCTGATCCGCGTGTGGACCATTCAAGGTACTCTACCTTCGTTAATTCTAGCTCGCCCTTAAATGAAGGTAGGGTCTTCTGTGCTTGTCCAGGGATCTCTTGGTTTCTGTTTCATTCCAGCCGGAGACCGACAATTTTGGACGATACACCTTGCTTCATTGATGTATGATGCTGCATGTTAGATGTAATACAACTTTAGGTATGAATGGTTCACTAGATTAGCAAACTCATTTCTGTCTTAGTCAGCAAACTTGAATGCTTTTTTGTCATAGGCCTTAGTGACTAAAGGTAAGAAGATCTGCTCATTCATAGCTATGTCATGTTCATGCAAAATTAACCAGAAAAACATCAAGCTGCACTTGTTTCACAAAGCCAATGTGCATAAATGTTAAAAACAATGCACTAAAATTTGCTTAGGTTTGCATGCGAGTTGCTATGGTAAGCATGTTTGTGCTAGTTTTAGGCCTCAGCAAGCCATATGCGTGCCAATTTTAGGCCTTAGCAGACTATGTATTACTAGTTTAAGGCCATAGCAGGCTAAGGCTACTAGTTTAGGGCCATTCTAGGCCCCAGTGGTAATTTAAGGCCATTTTGGGTTGTAGTAATAGTTTAAGGTCATTTGGGCCTTGTCAGTAGGATTAAGGGGGGGTAGTTTAAGGCCATTTCGGGGCACTATAAGGGAATTTGAGACTGGTAGTTTTAGGCCATTCTAGACCACGTGTTGCTAGTTTAAGGCCATGGTGGGCCATGTATACTACTAGTTTAAGGCCATGGCGAGTTGCATATCATCAGTTTTAGGCCATGGCAGGCTGTGTGTTGCTAGTTTAAGGCCATGACAGACCATCTATTTCTACCTCTTATTTTTGTAATTTTAGCTTTTATGATTTTTACATGTTTTGATGTTTTTTATGCATGAAAGAAAATGCATTAGAGCAACAATATTAGAAATGTAAACTAAGCTATTGAATGCATAGGTAATGCAGACGGTAAGCTAAGCGATTAAACTAAATCTAAATAATATGCTATAGTGCTAATGCGATGTAAGTGGAAAGCAAGATGTAGGGCATGGGGAGGCAAATAGCTGGTAGGTTCCTAGCACACTTTTAGACTAAGGGAGTTTCTTAGTTGCATAGTTGCTTCCTAATTCAGTGTGGATTAGGGGGCACATGGGGCCTAGATTACACTATTCAGTAGTCTCCTTGACCCTCGCTTACTACATTGAAGGGAAATTCTACCCACAAGGCATCCCCCAGAAGGTCAGTGATTTATACCTCCTCTTTTGGTGCTTTAGCCTCATGTGTTTCATTGTTTATCAAAGGTGTGTCATCAAGCAATTCAACCTTTGACCCTTGCTCCATGTCCATGTTGTTGATAGATAAAGGGGCAACATTATCACCATGGATGATAGCTTCACCACCTTCATATAGAAGGTGGATTTCTTGATGAATTGAGGAGGAGACAGCTCATAGTTGGGCCAATCAAGGCTTGCCTAATATTAGGTTAAATCTTGGCATCTCCTTTATGATGATGAATTTTGCAATGGTGAGGAATTACTTCCTTGCCATAGAGGCTATTGTGATAGTACCCTTAATGATGATACACGACTTGCTAAAGGACTTTAGACATGTGGTTTTCATTGGCTTGATTTGGTCTATGAGGCCTAACTTATTGACAACAGTGTATGGGATAACATTTGTTGCTATCCCATCATTGACATGCACCCTCCAAATCTTACATTGCCTGACATGTATGATGATAAACATGGGGGCCGTTATGACCTCACCCTTCTCAAGGTTGACCTTAATTACCTTATCATGAAACACAAGGGATGTGGAGCTCGATTCTTGCAACACAAAAGGTAACCTCACAACGTGGATGGAATTCTTATTTGCTAGGATGTCCTCCGTGATAGGAATGGAGGTCAACATTAGCACTAGTGCTTTTTGGTAGGAAGATGAGGTCATTATTAGGTCATAGAGGCTCAACGTTGTGTTTTCTACTTTAGCACTTGCTTAACTTAGGCTAATGCATCTACGAAGTCTTTGCCATTAGTTGTGTTTTTATTACCTTTGACTTCTTCTATACGTCCTAAGAGACAAATTTTATGGGAAGGTGACTTGGGCTTTATTAGCTTAGCCTATGTAGGGGCCTAAGTGCTTAGTTGCGAGTTGCTGGTGGTGGCCTTCTCAGTTATTTTGGCCATGGGGATTGGAGAGACAAAGAATAGCTTTGATAGACCAAGTTCTTGATGTTGCCTAATCATTCTATTTGCAAGACACTCATTGGGCCTCATGGGTTGCCACCTAGAGGGTTTGTTAATGTTGCTAGTAGGATTGGCTCTTGGATGAAAAGGGACTAATGCGTTGTCCACAACTGGACTTCAAGTAGGTGAGGAGTCAACATGTTGTGGCACCTTGATGACAAAGGATGTATGAATTGTTATTGTTGCGACATGCTATGGGACCCTAACCACAAAGGGAGTTGTAGGTGCTTGAGGTGGAACTCTGATGATGAAAGGAGGCCTCAAACTTGTAGAAGCCATGGATGCCCTTGCACTACTAGAGGGCACATAGACCACGAATGGCTGCTGCACTAATTCTAAGTTGTTGAGCATTGATGACATAGCTTGCATTGTCTACATTTAGAGGGTCCTTGGACACCCTCATAGATTGGTTCTAAGGTCTAACTAGGTTAGTAGCATCAAGGACTAGCATACCTTTGTCAATCATTCTTTGAAGATCATCTTGCATGGCTATGCAAATATTAGTGTTATGATTGAGAAATGGGTGGTAGTGGTAGAACCGATCTAGCCTAAAGTGTTTCGGGACCAAGGGCTCATTCGAGGTTGTTGATGCAGAATTTCTTAGTAGCTCACAATATCTGTTGTATCTTTTGCAAGCATCTTCGGACATCTGCTTGTACTGTATATGTCCAACCTTCAGTAGTTGGTCCAATAGTTCTAAAGGTTTTAATGGTAGGGGGTGTACTTGGAGCGATCCTTGTGCTCAAAGTTAGGCATTGAAGTGGCTTGCATTGTGGCCACTGATGATGTGAGCTAGTTAGTTACTATAATGCTAGTGCTAGGCACTTTGTTGTTGGCCAAGGCATTGGGTGGCTTAGTTGTTGGCCTCAAGTTGGTTGTTTTAGCCTCTTTAGCCACAGTCGCCACAGTTGCATTCTACTTCCTTTTATCCTTGTCCTTCCTCACATGCAGGTCTTTGTAGGCCACGTAGGTTGGATCCTTATTGGCTTCAACTGCATCTTATATGCTCTTTGTCTAGGCAAAGGCTTGGCTTAAGGACTGTGAGGCCTAAGTAGTATAGTTTTGACTTTATAAATTCATTAAATGCACCCTTAAATATGGCCAAGAGGTGTGTTTTGGCTATTGGCTATCGTATTTCATTTAATGAGGCACTCTAGTGTTGGATGAATTTTTGTATAGGCTCTAGGGGGGCCTACTTAATTTGCATAAACTGATCTAAGGTAGTTTTAGGATTCAAGCTGTACTTGAAGTGTGTCACAAATTGGCTCAGAAGATCCTTCAAAGAGGACATAGAGCCCCTAGGTAATACACAGTACCAGTCTAGTGCCTTAATAGTGAGTGACATAGAAAAAACATGTATGATGGCGTGTGGCCATGCTTGCAGTAGTAGGCATTCAAACCTAAACATCACCATGTGTGCTTTGGGGTCCCATTCACCATTGTAGTTCGTGAATTGGGGCAATGAGACCCTAGTTGGCAGAGTCAACGGTGGGATTGTAGGACTTATGGGGTCATCCTAGTAGAATTCCACTACTTTGACTATTTTGGAAGAGGCAGCTTTGAGTCACTTCACCTCCTTTATCAGGCTTTGAATCATATGGAATGCTTGATCTAGGTTTTGGGATGCTGTAGCAGGCTACATTGGTTGTGCTACCCGCTGTGCTGGTTGTGTGATCCATGACCTAGTTGTAGGTTACAAGACCACATGAGGTGCTTACTACATTGGATGTGTTATGGGCATAGTGACTGGGGCAACCCACACATGTGTAGGTTGGGCCACTACTGAGGGTGCTGATAAAACAAGTAGGACGTAAAGTGTCTAAGTCATTTGGGATTGAGAAACATGCACTGTGTGAACATAAGGTTGAGCTAGCGTAATTGTTGTTGGTAGAGATGAATGAGTAGGCTATGAAAATGCCAGAAAGGACAAGTTAATAGGAGGTACTACATCATGATGTGTATGTTGTGTTTGGTGCATCGCTATCACAGGCATTAACCTAGAAGGTGATGCTGAGGCTATGACTGTCTCAAGAAGGACAAGTGAATGGGACTACGGGAGGGCCAGACCAAGGATCGTCCACTAGAAGATGGTGTGGAAGGAGTCCTCATGCTTGAAATGAGCTTCAAACTCATCCTTATTCCCATGTAGGGGCTTCTCGTAGTCTATTCCTACTTCATGCTTATTTGCTTGAATGAGTTAGGCAAATATCCAACAGTAGGATTCCATGAGTAGGATGAGGTCAACTGAGGAGGGGATATACTCTCATCGATTTCAGTGGATAAGCTCATAGCCCCATTTCCCTTCCATGTCCAAGCAATCTACGAATAGGCTTGCTTGGATCTTTGCACATATGAAGTTATATTATTCATCATTTGGCATGGCGTACTCTAGATCTTGCCCATGTAGCTTAATGGATTACCTTGGCTATGCCACATTAGAACTAGTAAGGTTGTCAATATTGGTCTCTTTTTGGGTAGGCAAGATGGTGAGTGTGCTTAGGGCTAATGTTGAAGGGTGCTTGAAACTCATGTGTGTAGATTAAATTGCAAGATGGGATTGGAGAGGTTACTAGTTGCAGAAAATGGCTAACTTTGCTGGTTACAGAGAATGGATAACTCTGGTGACTACAAATAATGGCAAACTTTGGTAACTACAAAACATTGCTAGCTCTAGTAACTATGCTCTCTACACTAAGAGATAAGTATGCTCTCTATGCTGAAGCTAACTACACTCTTTACTAAGTGTCCAGAATTTTGCTAACTGTGGGAATGTGTGTTGCTATGCAGGGTTCTGAAGGAATCGACTACGGGGTCCAATCTACACCAACAAGTTAGTAGATGATGCTTGCATCAACCTAAGATCCAACTACTACTACACACACAATAGGTCCAAAGGGGTGTCATGGTCTATGCTAACCCAAAGCTAGCATCGGTGATGCAGAGAGCATGTGAGATAATTGCAATGAAGATTGAAGAGAAAAATGATTCGGGTCCTTATAGCACAAGAAACTGTAGTGACCAAAAACGTCAGTGACTGGAACACCAAGGTTGATGCGTGTATGGCCTAACCCTAAGTCTACATGAGGGCCTACTGTAGGTAGAGATAGGATGCCCTAAATGGTCTTGTAGATCAAATAAGGACTTACCAAATATAATTGGGGTGCAACGTGGTTACTGTAATGCTAATGCAAAACAATGCTAAGTGTCCGTGTGGTATCAATGGTGTTAAGTGTAGTTAGATTTTTGGTGAAAACAAAGGTGCCAACATGTAGGGGTCACTGCCCAAGTGTAGTTTTAGGCACAACTATGCAATGAAATAGTAGAAAATGCAAATAAAATGCTAAAAATGCATGGAAAGAGAGAGAGAAATAGAACACCACCCTAAATGGGGTTGAGTATAGTTAATACCAATAGGGGTTAGAAGGTACGTGGTGTACAATAGGCATAGTGGATAGCATAGTCACAGTCTTAGAGGTGTATGGTCACGAAGACTCACATTCTGCTGTGGTGTCTATGCTTATTAGGTTGGCTACCATGGTGTGTGGTGGGCTATGCTAGTTTGGTGGGTTATGGTGGGCTACGATGGTATGCAACTTTGCCCCTCTCTAGTTCACTGGTGTGCCTTTGGTTTGCTGATACTTTGATTTTTGCCAACTTTGAATTTGCTAACTTACTCAATTCTCAAATTTGCCAACCTCAAAAATGTTGAGGGTGGGGGTATTTATAGGGCTAGGTTTAGTGTGAAATGTGGGGTGAATGCCACGTGGTAGAGGGGATGGTTGGAGCTATGTTGTCATTCAACTGCGGTCTCCACTGAGGTTAGCGGTGTTGTGCTCTGCTATACTTTGTTGAACTCTACGAGGTTGAGAGACTATGATTACATTGATAAGTGCATGTATATGCATTAAGAGGACCACAATGTACTTGAAAAAGTGAAACTTTAGAGACTACACTTTAGGACTATGCTCTTCACTATCTTATGTGGGGTCAAGCGTAGTTATAATTTTGGGGATAAAAGGGATGTGAAAAATATGCATTTTGCTAACTATGCTTGCTAGAGGTGAGTCAAAGCTGAGTTGAATGTTGGTGCTTATTGTGGATGTCTTTGGAGGCTATTCTGACTAACTACACTTGACTACACTTTAGGGCAGTGGAGAGCATAGTCTTAGACTTACAAAAATTTTGGAAAAAATGGCTATGTGCTAACTATGCTCCTAACTAGGGGTGAGCGTAGTCCCAACACTTGTTAAAACTTGCAAAAATTAGCTTCTAGTTGACTACACTTGACTATGTTCTAGGCTAGTGGAGAGTGTAGTCTTGACACTTAGAAAAATCTGCAAAAATTGTTGAAACACCACCAAATTTGGGCTCCTGGGTCTCAACTATAGATTTGGCTAAGTGTTAAAACTTGGAAAATTTTGTCTAAGTGTTGAGACTATGCTTCCCATTGCTGGGACTATGCTCTAGAGAATAGTTAGCATAGTTGACACTAGTAGCATAGATTTGCAAAATTCTCTAAGTGTTAATAGTAACCGCAAATTTTTGTAAGTGTCCTAACTATGCTCCAGAGCATAGTTAGCCTTAGAATGACCAATTTTGCAAATTTTCCTAAGTGCTAAGCCAGAGGCTGCTGAGCATGGTTGGGATGGAAAAAATAATTTGGTAGATTTTTTAACTTCTAATATGCTCCCTACTATACTCTAGAGCATAGTTAGTGTAGGATGCATTGAACCTCATCTTTCTTAACTCCTTAGGCTACGCTCTAAAGCATAGTCAATGTAGCCTGCTGAAATTGCCTGCAAAAACCTCCAAAACTCAGCATCGGTTGACATCTCAGCTCCAACATTCCTTCGGCAAGCAAGATCAGTAAGTTACACTTCATTTGCATCCCCCATTTCCCCCAAATTGTACCTATGCTTGACACCACTTGAGAGAGTGGGTAGCATAGTCCTAGAGTGTAGTCTCCAAACTACACTATTTGCATTTTTTTAGGTACTTTGTGGTTTGTTCGGCACTTGCACATGTAGTCTTGGTAGTGTAGTCATAGTCTAGTAGTCTCATAGGGTCCATTGGGGTACACTAGCAGAACACTACTACCCCTTTTCCACGTGGCACTTGATCCATGATTCAAACTAATCCTAGGCCTATAAATACCCTTGTGCTTCATGTTTTAAGGGTTGGAATTTTCATTCGATACTTGACATTTTGGCATTGACACTCTTGCACCTGAGTACCCTTAGCATCTTGGTAAACTTTGGGACACCATTGGACACTATTGCACACCACTATGGTGCCATTGTACACCTTCTAGCACATCGTACACCACCACAACTTGTGGAACACCATGGTAGCCAACCCATTAGGCTTAGACTTCATGATAATGTCAGTTCTTCATAGCCAACTACCCTGAGACTGTGACTATGTTGCCTACTATGCTTGTTTGTACACTATGTACCTCTTAAACTTTTCTTTGCAATTGACTACACTCCCCTTGTTTGGGGTGATGCCTTTCTCTCTTGGCTCACATTTTGTGCATGTTTTGCATTTTTTCTAACATTCTGGCATTCTATTTGCATTTTTCATTATTCAAGCACATTTGTGCATTTGAATCCCTGTGTTTGCATTTGAAACCTCTACTACACTCACACCCATGGACATCATTGACATCATAAAACACCACATCTCCCTTGACACCTATTCCATTGTAACACTTGTAAGTCCTAATTTGATTGGCAAGACTATTTTGGGCACCTTGCCTCCGTTTCTAGTAGGCCCTTGTGTGAAAGTGGGATCAAGACTATGTGACTGTGGACCTCTCGAAGTCCTATTCCAGCCTTTGACATTTTTGGTTACTATAATTGCACCTTCATGTTGACTACGCTTGACTATGCTCTAGGGCAATGGAGAGCATAGTCTCAGCACTTAGGAAAATCTATCAAAAATGGGTCTTCATGCTAACTATGCTTGACTACACTTTGGGGCAGTGTAGAGCATAGTCTCATCACTTAGAAAATTTTATAGTGGCTAGCTTGACACTTAGAAAAAATTGCAAAATTGGCCTTGGTGTTGACTACACTCGATTACACTTTGGGGTAGTGGAGAGCATAGTCTCAACACTTAGAAAATTTTGCGAAAGTGGCCTTCATGCTAACTATGCTTTCCATGAGAGGTTGACTACATTTTGGGGTAGTGGAGAGCATAGTCTCAGCACTTAGAAAAATTTGCATCTTTTGGCTTCGTGATGACACTTAGGAAAAATTGCAAAACTGGTTTTATCTTGACTATGCTCTGAGGCAGTGGAGAGTGTAGTCCTAGCACATAGAAAAATTTGTAGAAAGTGGCCTTGTGCTAACACTTAGACAAATTTATAGTTAGGATGATGTAGTCCAAATTTGGTGGTATTTTAAAGAGTGGCTTAGCAACCGGATCATTGAGCACCTCACATCAGCTTCAACAAGCTTTGAACTCTTGCACAAGTGAACCCCTTCTTTTTTGCTCATCCAAGCACCATTTGTACACATTTCTCTAACTTATTATTTATTCTTTTCTTAATAAAGTTTTAAGTTTTGAGTTTTGTATTCAAGAAAACTAAAGTTATTATTTGTGCATTATTTGGATTTGTTCATATTTTCATGTTTTGCATCTCCTAAGTCCTTGGTTGATCTATGGGATTGGCCAGGATGCCTCAAATCCCATTTTTATTATGAAGGCCTTAGGATTTAAGGTTGGGAAATTACTTGCACCGAGGATCCTTGGTTTTCGCTCTAGCAATTGAGGTTTTCAATCGCAATAGTTTTTCTTGGCACTAGAGGGTGGGCTTTCGCCTAAATTTTGTAGTCAAATCTACTCTTTATATTATCATTTTGCAAGCTTTGCCTTGATTTTTGTAGCCAAAACCATTGAAAAATCAATGTTAGTCTTTCCACCCCTGTGACCAAAATTGTAACATGGAAGTTGCAGGTGGTTAGGCTTTGGCTTTTCATAGCACTTGTTGTGAATTTTATAGCCCAAAGCCACCGTTGATATTTCTTTCCCTCCATTGTTGTTATTGCCAAAAGTTTATTTTCTAGCTTCTAAAAGTATGTGGTTCAACTCATTCGTGAGTTGACTTTCCCCCCATTTTTCCAAGTTGAGAGAATTAGCAATTGCCTAAAACAAATTTTAGTGGAAAAATACTAACTTTTCACTTTGGATTTCAACCTTTCCACCATCAATGTTGAGGTAGGAGGTGTGAGATTCCCATTATCTCACCCCCCTTCTTTTCCCTGCTCTACCATACCTAGCATGGAAGTAGTTAGGAGGCTAGTGTTGATGAAGTTTGAAACCAATTTTATAACTAGATCTTCTTTTGTTGCAAGTTGAAAGTCATTTTTTAAAGGCAAAACTCCTAAGGAATCCAACATTGCCTTTACTCCCCCTGTGGCAGAAACCTTAGTGTGAAAGTTGCAGGTGCCTTGGGTGCTAGAATTTCACAACATTTGTTGTGAATTCTTAGAACAAAGCTAGCATGGAAGCCTTGATAAACATTTAATTTGTGTTGTCATAATCTTTGTCACTAAACCAACATTGGTTTCCATACCAACCAAGCCTACTTTTCCTCCTTTTTGATGAAAGTTGGCAACTTGATGAAATCATCTTTGGAAACTGGCAAGTTTCCATTTTGGTCTTCAAACTTTTCCCCTTCTCTCCAATGTTGAAATAAGCAGGTGTGAGATTTCCATTATCTCATCCCTGTTCTTTTACCCTTTTCCATACCTAGTGTAGAGGCACTTGGGAAGCCAATTTGGGAAAGGTTTAAAGCCAATGTTTTCAAAATTTTTTTTTTTGTAAAAGGGGAAACCCCCCCCCCCCCCCCACTTACTAATTATACTAAGTATATCATTTTTTGCCATTTTTGTTTCCTCTAAGATTTGAATTTGTTTACTAGAATTTACTTCTACCTTAACATTTATAGCCTATTCTTAAGCAATTATTAGCATTATAACCATGCCTTTTCAAAAATCCACCAAATTGCCCTTCACCTTCACTGGTAAAGATCATAACCAAAAAGTCATGAGGGTGTATGATTCCAAGGACCTTGTAGTCATTAAGTGTAGGTGATCTTTGAGAGTCAAATGGGAGAGTCCTGATTTTGTAGCCATAAATGAAGATCGTTATAACTTCATTTGTGCCAAAATATAGGCAAGCATGTTAATTTTGCGAATTGAAGTTGAGGCCAAAAGGGAGTTTGAGCTTATACACAAGGGTGGAAAAGAGTACATCCCTTTCCCATATGAAGAAATTCCCCTTAACGATGTCTGTTATAGTGTTCTAGCCCAATTGATTGTTGCAAAAGAGGAAGATGACCAACGTGCCTTTAGGAAACAATAGGAAGAAGAGGATGAATTTAGGGTAGAATTTGAGCCTAAAAACATTCTTGGAGGACTATTCCAACAAACATCCCCCAATATCACAGAAGCTTCCCCTAAAGCCTTTGTTTTCTTCATGGGCATGGTGCCACCATCTTCCAGTCCTCAACACCCTACTACGACAGATTCTATGTCAGTTGTAGTTACACATCACACTTAGTCAATGCCACAAACAACAAACTATAACACATCAATTCCATTTACAACATAGCCATGATATAAAAAACCATCAATAGTGGCATTTACCACCGCAAATCCTTGAACTACTCACATGGGGTCCACCATAAGATTCCCAGCAACACAAGGGTCACACATCATGTTTATCTCATTTGTGTCTCAAGTGCTAGCATAAACATCTTTTTCTTTATTTGGCCCACAAGCCACAACCATAGTGTAATCTTTTCCTTCTATCATGCAATCCATAACAAGCCCACAAGCCTCACAATAAATGCCACAACCTTATGTATAAATCTTGCAAACAATGAGGCCATTTCAAGGCTTAGATCAAGCCTTTCAAATGATCCAAGGCCTAATAGAAAACTTGAAGAGGCTTAAAGCCTCTACCACACAAATCGTTAAGATTATGGACTTCTACTAGGATGATCCATAAGTCTTGTAGTTCGACCCTTGACACTTCGTCTTGGTGTCTGCATTTCAAAATTTAGCAAATATAATAGAGAACATGACCCTAATGCTAATCTTATTGTCTTTCAATTAGAATGTTTCCTCTTGCAGCCATGGCCTCATACCATCATGAGGATTTTCCCTATATCTTTGACTGGAAAAGCACTCGATTGGTACCATGCATTGTCTAGAGGGTCTATATCCTCTTTGGAAGACTTAGTAGCCTAGTTTGTCAACTACTTCAAATATAACTTGAAGCTTGACACAACACTTGATCAACTCATGAAGGTCAAGTAAGGACCCTTAGAACCTGTACAAAAATTCATTTAGTAGTGGAATGGATTGCTGAATGAAATACCAGAGCCCATAACTGAAGCACACTTGTTAGCCATATTTAAGGGAGCAGTTAATGACTTCATCAACTCTAAACTTTACTACGTTGATCTACGGTATTTTTGCTATGCGTTCTCCCAAACTAAAAACATAGAGGATGCCATAGAGGCCAACCATGATTTGGCCTATATATCATATAAAAACCAACATGCTTGAAGAGACAAAGAAAAGATTAAATAAAGCAACACTACCATAGCAACTGTAACCAAAGAAGCCAAGACCATGAACTAAGGGCCAAAGGTTAACTCACCCAAGGCCCCCACCAATGACTCCAATAACCAACCGTCAACTTCTAGGACACTGCATTGATAACAAGTAGACCTAACTTTGAAAAGAAGGACAACTCTAAATATACTACATTGCCACTAAAACCATTTGAGTTGCTAGAATCACTATTAAGCAGTGGGCAAATGCAACACAAACAAATGACCAAAGTTGCTTGAAAGAAACATAAGCGACTATGCAAAATAGCCAAAGATGCTACTTGGGCAATGAAGGATGATCCCTAGTTTCCTAAATAATTTAACCTAGATTGCTTCTGCCATTATTATCAACTACCTAGTCATGATATAGACTTCTACCTTGCATTGAAGGATGACCTGCAAAGGATGATAGACAGGGGAAATTGGTCTTAGATTTTTCTAACCCAATTCAGCCACAAAACCAGTCAATGTAGGTCTACAAAAACCCTTTGAATCCTAATGATATCCCCTATGTTATTTAAGCATTCAACATCAATGACAATTCGAGATCTACGAGAGAGCCATTCATGATCCAAGTATCCCTCTACAATGAAAAGGCTTCTTCAGCTTCCCATAGCTCAAGATCCCCCTTTTTTTGTCAGAGTACCATCATGAATGTCTCTAAGAGAACCTTTTGTCATCAAGGTCTCTCAACCCAAAACAACCCAAATAGCCATAGCCCAAACAACTGCACAACATTCCCTTGTGGTGGCCAATGCTACCACCTCTTCCCTACAGCCAACAGTTGACAACCAAAAAACTATAGCTAAACAAAGGAAGAAACATAAGTAAAAGCTTGACAACAAGGAAGACAAGTAGCCAAAGGCACAAAAGGAAGCGGGCTCACCAAAGCCCACTCCCATTTCAACTATACCCATGACCTCCTCTACCCCATCTCCTTCAATCAATGAGCCACAAGAGGAAAGTAAAGCCCACAACCAAAATAACCAAAGAGAGTCATAACAACCATAGACTAAAGTTGAAGTTCATATTTTGGGATGCATGGAGAAATTAAAGCACAACTAGGATGAAAAGCCCATGATCAATGATGAAAACTTCCTCAGTATAATGGACCAAGTTAGGCAATCTCTCAAGCAAAAAAACATAACTTGAAGCTTATATGACCTAATCATGACTTCTGCCACACATCGTGAGGCACTAGTCAAAATGTTAACCTCCATACTCATTAGTGAGTATATTTCCACTAATGAGAAAGCCATCTATGTAGTAATGATTCCTCGCTCACTAGGGGAGGGGAAGTCAACACCATTAACATTTTGCTATAGCAAAAGTAAGGTTAATCCCCAAAATAGTAATGTGACTATGGCCCCTTTATTCATAACCATATGCATAGGACAATTTAAAATACATTGGGTGCATGTTGATGACAGAGTTGCAACCAGCGTCATCCCATGCACCATCATTGAATGCCTGGGCTTGACTGAGTAGGTACAACCTACGACCACCACAACTCTTAAGTCCTTCAATGGATCAAGAGTTTCCATCAAGTGGTCTATCTCCTTAGGATTTGTAGCTAGAGAACAATTCCCTACAATTGAAAACTTCTTGATGGTGAAAGAGACATCAAGGTTCAACTTGGTCCTGGGAAGACCTTGGTTGGCTTAATTACAAGTTGTCTCCTCACTCATCCACCAAGAAATTCACCTTCCTTATCAGGAAGGTGAAATCATCATTCATGGTAACAACACTGCTCCCTTAGCTATTAACAATGTGAGCATAGAGCAGGTGTTTGAAGTGGAGCTTCAAGAAGAAGCTCCGAGCCATGAAGAGAAAAAACCCAAGATAACCAATGATGATAATGAGAAGCTATGCAATACATTACGAGATGAACTCCCTTTTAACATTGTAAGTGAAGGGGATGGTGAATACAAGCTTGTGCAAAGTAAGCCTTACTCACTCCATAATCTTGCAAAGATTAGGAAGAGTCTACACAAGTGAAGTTTACCTTAACCTCAAATACTATGATAGCCAAATAACCTTATTTTTTCTCTTGTAACTTATTATATCTTTGTTATTTGATGCATGTAGCCTAAATTTATTTGCGTTGTTACTTATTTTCTATAATCTTTCTTTTGAGCATTAAAAAAAAGTGTCTCTTTCAAACATGGCTCGCTAAGGCCTAAAACTGGCATTATGTTTTGTTATGACCTTAAACTGGCATTATGGCCCGCTAAGGCCTAAAACTAGCACAATGGTCCACTATGACCTTAAACTAGCATTATCGTCCACTAAGATGTTAAATTGGCAATGTAGCCATCATAGCACAATATAACCTTTGCCCGTAATGGCTTAAAACTAGTAAGCATTTCGTTTATTACCATATCTCTCATTACTTAGCCTATTAACACATCGATTAGCCATTTGATTTTATAACAAAAAACATCAATATAGTCATTTTCAATGTTTACTACTATAGATGCATATAGCCAAGAAATAAAACCAAACTATTTAAATTTAAAATTAAAATGTCCATAACATATAGCCATAACCATAATGTGTAGCAATGATGCCAAAGAATAACCATCCATCCATAACGTAGTTCTGGCTAATCATAGCCATCAACATAAAGACAAAAACAAAATAACCAACAAGCTAAACTGAAGGAGCCTACTGAGAGGCATCTGGAGGAGGAAGTGGTGGGTCATTCCCACCCTCACCGTTGGGGTTGCCAATGTCTCTTGAGGCTTGAAATGCAACAACATATAGCTAGTCAGTAACCCATAGCCAAGACCATGACTTAAAACAAAGACTAGAGCATATAATATATCAAACCTATGGAGAGTCTAGCTCCATCACTTCCAAGGGTAGATGGGGAAGGACTTCCTCCAAATGATGGAGGATCTGGCCCTTTGTCATGTTGACCTAGTCAACATCCCCAAGATCAATGCCAAAAAGAATGATGAATTTATCTATAGGAGTCCAAGTAGGAGGCTCATGAGTAATAATAATTGTAGCAGTCTCACCTACAACGGTAGTGATTTGAAGAGTAGGGAATTGCTCCACCATGAGAGTGCTTTCAAAGAGTCGATAGGCACTCTCTACCTGGATTCCTTGAATGAACAACTCTCTCTTGCATTGTCCAATAGACTCTTCCTTAAGCCACTTTAGGTAGGCCCCATGATTAGTGTTATACTAACGCTTGTGGGCTTTTTGCATCTTGCCCCACTCTAGGACCAAAGTGCAATGATCCTTCCAGTTCTCAACCTTTTGAGAGATGAGGTCCATTTGCATACGTTGCTTTGCCATCTCTCGTAGGATCATTACTTTGTCCTGAATGACATGCTAGTAGTGGGTCCAAGTGATCTTCTTGGTTTGTAACTCGTAGCAACTTGGTCTCAGAGATTCCTAATCGTATCCTCTTGCCTTTGAACCTTTTTCCTCAGGGCCATAACTTCCTTCCATAGGGATTCGTTGGACTTGTCTAGCTTCCATGAAGATTTTCTGCATGACATTGTTAAATCAGTTGTAGTGTCATATAGCTTCATGGGTACACTAGAAATGTTAGAGGGAAGTTTAGGCAAAGGGTTTACCTTCATGTCTTTATTGGAGTCCCACTCTGATGAGTGGCAAGGTACCCCTACACTCAACCATACTAATATGAGTGTTTCACGCGCGATCCGGTCGAACTCCATAGATGGACTAGCTGTGGCACCTAGATCGTTAACCTTAGGTTGCAGTTCACTGTCTTCCCACCTGGGCTAGTGTTATCGCGGCTACTGATACAATAGGGCTATGATATCACGACGACTGATACAACAGGGCTGTGATATCACGGCTGCGATATCACAGCCAGCAAATTCATGACTCATCACACTCCATGGATGGTACTACACAAAGCATAAAATACAACCATAAGAAAAAACCCTAAATAGCCATAATACAAACAAATTTGATGACCATAGCACATAAAACAAAATCCTTACCTATCTTAGGTGCAACTTGATGCAATCGATTGATGATGTCCTTAGCCTTCCCATGCAGAAACTCCACTTTGTTTGGGGTCTTTACCCTTAGTTTTGCATGAAAATTAGGGATGGGAGCTTGCACTGGTAGCTCAAGAACTATAGTAAGCATAGAAATCATTGAAAGGTTAGGATGATGACCAAAGAAAACCAATGAAATATAACATAAATAGTGTGGTATAAGCATACTTGGCTCCTCCTCTTCCTCCTCCTCTAGGATGATTATGGGAGAGGTACCTAGTATTGCCTCAACAAATAAGGAACCTAGATCATCTATACTAGCATCAACAAGTCCTTCAACCATAGGTTTCTTTAGGAGTGCCTCTTCTACACACCTTTGTTCTACCTCTACAGTATCTTGAGCTATTATAACTTGACTCTTATGTACAAGCATAACACATAGAAAACCAATCAACACATGAAACCATAAAGTAGCCACAAAATTTTAAAACATGAAATAGCCAAAGTTAAACAAAGCATACCTACAACTACTTGCTGTGATGGCTTAAGCTCAAACTTAAGCTTCTTCGGGGTAGGCTGATCTAATGTTGGGGGTGCCTCCTCCATAGGCCTCTTGAGTTTTTCTCTAGCTACCCATTCAGCCTCCATGTGCTATCATCTAGCATCCTAAACACTAGCAAGAAATGAAAGGGGATCATCATCATCAGTACTATTAGGAGACTCATCCTACCTAACATCAAGATTCTTAGTGGTGATGGATAATGTTTCATCCATCCCCTTTTTTGGGTTATGGGCCTACATTGGTGGATAAATGTGCTTTATCCAAGGCTTAGAAAGTTATCTTGGGTCTTGGGAAGTCTATCGTCCATTCCTATACACCAGCAAAAACTCCACAAACCTCTTTAGATAACCTGTGAAAAATGCAAAGTGCATATGGATTATCGTAGAGGTGTCAAAATGGAGTCTAAGGACTTTCTCTTGAAGCCTAGTAGCCAAAGCAGTAGCCTAATCAAATTTGATGCTCTCCATCAAGAATTTCTTAAAGGTTCTCCCCTATGCTAGGTCAATTATTTTCTTTTGTGATAGCATTTTGGGGAACACATGAGACCTAAACAAAGGATATGATTCCTTTGCATTAGGGTTCATGAAGCTATTCATTGAAATTCCAAAGTGGCCCATGTTAGTGCCAAGCCACTCCAAAACTTCCTTGCAATGGCTTGATTCCCTCACTGTCCTGGTGGGAACCTTGGACTCATTAGCAAGGACACCAAATAGGTCATGAAAGAGGCCAACACCTACATCAATGTTCACCTTGACACTTCAGATGATGGTGCTAAAGCGACCAACCTTCTCATTAAAGGATTTGATAACATGCAACATCTCTAGAACAGGGATAGAAGAAATAGGTGCCATAAATACATCAAGAAAATCCTCACATTGGATGTTTACTTGAACATATTCAGGTACCTATCCCTTTAGCCACTCTTGCAATGATGCCACATCACCAAACTTTAGGATGAGGGTGTCCTCATGACGTGAATGAGAAAGTGGTATAATGACATCAGTTGAGGTGGAAGGTCCTGCAAAGAAATAACCAAAGGTTAGCATGCATATGAGAAATTTCAATAACCAAGAAAAGAAATAAAACACTTAATTTCATGAAGCACTAGAAGCCATATGTTTACCTTTACTTTTCTTCTACAATGTGGAGGTTCTAGCTATAAGGGTCTGATCCATACTATTGGCATCTACCCACCAACGCTGCATCATCTTATCATCCTTTCACTTCTTGTATATAAGGTTAAACCTAGTGGCATATTCATCAAAGTCCCCTCTTAACTATTAATACATAGTAGCTCTGATTTTGGGGCTCTTGGTGAATTTGTCTAAAGCAGTTTGAGCCATTGCCAGAATTTGGTCATTAATGATCAAGCCCTGATTGTTAACCTTATACCTGCAAGAAGTTAATGAAGTTAGGTAAGATAATCAAGTCAAAATCATAACATTACAGTAATCATGTTTACCCTTGTAGACTATACATCGTGTTAGGTGGGTTCTAGAAGAATGTGTGGGCTCTATGCACCACCATTAAGGTATTGTCAATATTATATTGACTATACTCTGGCATCATCCAGATCTTCAAAAGGTAACATGAACTTATGACATATGTAGGTCCCCTTGTGGTCTTAGGAACTAGTTTATCAATAATATACTTGGTAATCAATCTAGATGCCTAAGGCAATAGGGTCTCCACAATAGCCTTGGCTACATCCATGGACAAGTGTGACCATAGCATCACATTGAAGTTCCTAAGGAGGTAGGCAAGGAAGTCCGTTGCCCTAGGCTAAAAGCACAATGAGAGCTTTCCAAGAGGCATGTCATGTGGTGGAGTATTGGTCTTGGGATGACCAATGTAGCATAAAATGACAACTACCTCCACTATGATGAGAACAGGCCTCAAGAAGACCTTGTACGAAACAAAGCAAAAACATTGTAACCAATTAGAATTTCTTTACAAATGTAGATAAAATATCTAGTTGGAGGTGAAATTAGCCTCTCTAAAAAGCTCTAAGGTGTTTATCTAAATTCTATTAAGAAATTCCACAAAAAAAAACCATTATTACAACCTATCAAAGCAAAAACAATACAACCTATTAGAGTTACTTAGTGAATTTAGACAAAACCTCTAGTCCAAGGTGAAATTAGCCTTTGTAAAAAGCTCTAAGGTGTTTTTCTAAATTAGTCTAAGTAATTTCACAAGAAAACATTATTACAACCTTACATATCCTTGCATCATGAGCAATTGGAATTTCTCAATAAATTTAGAAGAAACTTCATAAGTTAGAGGTGAAATTAGCCTTTGTAAAAAGCTCTTAGATTTTTATCTAAATTAGCTTGAGAAATTCCATAAAAGCATTATTACCATAGTTTATAGCTTTTATAACCAAAACTATATCTTAGTCAAAATTATGCATAAATTTTAGAAAAAGCATCTAAATTATGCATAAATTTGAAAAAAAAAAGCAAGCATAAGTTTAGTAAAAGCATCTCAATTATGCAAAGCATGCATAAATTTGAAAAAAACATCTAAACTATGCACAAATTTAGAAAAAAGTATGATAAACTTAGAAAAAGTCATGAAGCCATAATAAAAATTTATTTAAAATAGAAAAGAATTTTAGTCTTCTATAAAAAGAAAAAATTCAGCGTATCAATCACTTCAATTTTGAGTAATGTACTACAACCTTGAGTTTTTCCTTGATTCACATAACCATAGCAAAAAATTCATAAAAAATTCATTTTAAGTCCAATCTAAGTGATTCCACCTCTGTTGGAAAGTTGAAGCCAAAGCCTATGTAGCCATGACCATAAAATAGCAAAAACATTGGCCATTATATTATGAAAAGTTCACAAATCTACATCAAATTACAAAAGCAACACAAACAACCTAATTGCGTAGCGTTAGGAAAACAATCGTAACTTCCTTGTTTCAAAGCCAAATTAAATGAGACAACAACCATAAGAAAGATTAAAAAAAAAGGAAAAAAAACCATAAGCTTTAATTTTACAAATATGCAACCATTTCATTGAGAAAAAAATACAAAACTTGGCTTGCTTTTTCATAGTAAAACTTCAAAAATCCCAAAGCCTAAATTTCATATAGCCATTAAAGCAGTTGAAATAGCCAAAATTATTAAAACCCATTTAAATTCACATCAAAATAATGGGTAGGATTTTGTTAAAATTTAGTTTTAACAAATACTAAGGCCTAGATCTAAAAAAATGGCCATACCCCAAGATTTTGAGAAAAAAGCACAAAACAACAAGCCTTATTTTCAAAATAAAATTTGCAAAAGCTAAAATGATAAAACAACCATAGATTTGCATTGGAGTGGAAAAAATAGGAGATGGGATTTTATCAAAATTTCATTTTAATCCCTCTATTGGAGTAGATTTGAAAAAATGGACTCAACAACTAAAAAGCAAAAAACTAAAGAAATCACAAAAAAACAAAGGCAAAAATAGGTAGAACTGCCTACCTTGGAGTAGTTGTAGATTGGGTCTAAATGGAGATAGGCCTAGGAACCTTTAATGACTCCCCTTTAATGCTCATCCATCCTTTGGATTGTGGGATTCTTGCTCTTCCCTCCTCTCTATTTTGGTGCCATGGCAGGCTCAATGTTGAGGAAGATGGAAATTGGGAGAAGATAGAAGTTCTACGCTGGCTGCAGGGGAGATGAGAGCCTTCTACATTGAGGATTAGTTATGGTTGCCACAAGAATCTTTGTCAAAGCTCTCCTCCAATGCGCTGTTGTTGAAGAATGATAATTATGATCAAAATTTACAAAATTTGACTTATAAAACCCATCTAAAACCTAAATGAAACCCTAGTTGCTAATTTAGTGCACCATGACTACAAGTGCATTGAAGCAAAAGGGGGGAACCTTTAGTTCACATTGGTTTTAGGGGGAGGGGGGGAAGGTGGGGAAGCAACTTCAATTTTCAAAAATTTAAATTTTTGGATTGTGGGCCCCACCTTGCACCTTCCCTTTTGGCCAAAATTTGCATCAATGCTAAGATTTTTTTTACCAATTTTGAGACTTCAAACATTATAGCAACCTTACCCCCATGCATCCACACTGGGAATATCATGCCTAGCATGGAAACATTTTTATCATTTTACAAATTCATTAGACTTGCAAATATCTTTCTATTTTTGGTAACCCAAACCTACCTTTTTCAACCCTGGGTTTTCAAAATTGGGCAAAACATGAGCAAGGCTTAATACCATGGATTTCCATGCTAGGACAATAGTGCCTGTCATGGAAGAAAGGGGGTAACACTCACTCTTGCCTCCCAACATTGATTTAGCACAAGTTTGATCCCAAAGTGTAACCCACATGGCCTAGAACCCCTCTAAGCATCTTTGGCAGTGTTTGATGCTTACCAAACCTAGTTAAAATTGGTTGAAATCTAGGATTTGATGTGTTCCATGCTGGGGAAGGCTTCCTCCATGATGAGCCTCTCATTCTCAGCATGGATAGATAGGGGAAAGCCAAAATTGACCCAAATTGATGACCTAATGATCATTTCCTGATGCCCGATGACCCCTAGACCTTGCTGGAACCCTCTAGAGCTTTTAGAAGCCCCAAAATGGGGTAAAAATGACACAAATCTATCATCCCCATCTCATCCAAGTTGGGGCCATCCTTCCCAGCATGGAAGAAATGAGGGAAACTACATGAGGCATTTAGAAGCCTTCAAACTATCAAATCTTGATGCCCAACATTGATCATCGACATTGACAACCTTAGAGGTTGACATGCATGGTTGATTGACTATCAATTTGGCCTAGATCTAACTTTTTCCACTAAGTGGAACCTCTTCCACACTAAGCCTTCCAACCTCATTTGGAAAAAAAGGGAGAAGCATGAATACCCTCTCAAAACCTCCAAAATGATCAAATCTTGCACATTCATGCTCGAAAGTCATCGTAGAAGATCAAAAATCTTTCCTCCCAATTTTCCATGTTAAGCATGGAAGCCCTAGTAAGGAAAATAGGAGGGAAGTTAAAAAAATTCCTTATAACCCTTGAAATAACCAAATTTTAACATTAGATGTTAGCAATCAACACTAACAACCTAGGAAGCCTACTTGCATGCTCGAAAGTCATCATAGAAGACCAAAAAGCTCTCTCTCTCTCTCTCTCTCTCTCTCTCTCTCTCTCTCTCTCNCCCCCCCCCCCCCAATTTCCACACTAAGCATGGAATCCCTAGAGTGGAAAATACTGGGGAAGTCCAAAAAATTCCTTAACAACCTTGAAACAACTAAATTTTGATATCAAGTAGCAATAGTCGACACCAATGACCTTAGAAACTTTGATGCATGACTGAAAGTGGCCAAAAATGAACAAAAATTGTTCCCCCTATTTTTCCATAATAAGCATCAAAGCCATAGTGTGGAAAAAGTGGGGAAAGCTCAAAAACCACTCATCAACCTTCAAGATAGATAGATTTTGACACTAGGCATCGACCATGATTACCAACAACCTTAGAAGCTTGCATGCATGACCAAAATTGGCAAGAAATGAAAAAAAAGCTTTCCCCCCATTTTTGCATGCTAAGCATGGAAGCCCTGGCATGGAAGAAGGGGGGGGAGGGGGGTGAGGAAAGTATAAAAACCACTTAAAAAACTTTTAAATTGACTAGTTTTGACTTCAAACCCTAGTCCTCAACCCCAATAGCCTCGAAGGCTGACATGCATGATTTATTGAAGTCAAAACCAAGCTAGATCTTAGTTTTAGGGTGTCTCCACACTGGGAATTTTTTCCTCCATGCTACTCAGTGTGGAACTTAAAGGGGAAACCCATTTGGAGTCCATAACTACCTTAAAACAACATTAACCAAACTTCTTTGCGCTTTAGGAACTTGTTGACATCATTTGGAGCTTTCAAACTTTGAGAAACTAATGTTAGAAGGTCAAAAATTCATGGTCCCTTATTTTCTATGCTAATCTCTCTATCCCTAGCATGGAAAGAAGGGGAAAAGTCTATAAAACACTTAGATATACTTAAAGTTACGAGAGCTTGACACCAAATCCTAGTCCTCGACCTCGGTAGCCCCAGAGGCTAACATGTAAAGTTGATTAAGGCCAAAATTGCTCTAGATCTGAGATGCATTATTCTTCCATGCTAGGGATCCCTTTTTCCACATTGAAGGTAGCTTTCACAACATGGAAACTTAAGGGGGGACTTGTTTGGAACTCCTGAACACCTCAAAATGACATCAAATGATCTTTCATGCACTCTAGAACCTTGGTAGTAGTTATTGGAGCCCTTAAACTTTACAAAACTGATCTCAAATGGTCAAAAATCCATTCCCCCATTTTTTCAACGTTGATCTCTCTACCCCAAGCATGGAAGAAATGGGGGAAGCCAAAAATTCACTTAGGGGTACCCAAAATTGCTAAATTTTGACATAGATCACCCTAGTAACTTTGGAAGGTAACATGCATGGTCGATTGTGACCCAAATTGGCCTAGATCTAAGATTCTTACTTACTCCATGTTGGAGTAACTTCCCTAGTGTGAAAAAAAGGGGGAGGGGAAGAGATACTTTTCTACTTTTGGAGGCAAGATGACACTCTCAGAAGCCAAAGATATTCATCGGAGAAGCCCAAGATCTTATAGCCTCAAGAATTCGCTTGTTTGACCTCATTTCAACCTCCAAAACCTATTCCTCCAATTCTTCCATGCTAGAGTAACTCCCCCACTATGGAAACATGGGGAAGGTCTTAGTTACCCTTAGACAACCTTGAAATGTACCTAAAATCAGCCAAAAAGTTGTAGAATTAATGTCTGCATCCCTAAGGGCCTATGAATTTGGTCAAAGTATTCCAAAATCACTTTGAATTCATCAAATAAGTGTTTCCCTATTTTTC
>MNCI01017670.1:162780-173599 GCA_015680685.1 Gnetum montanum
AGCGGGGGCGGGGGGGGGGGGGCGCGGCAAGAGGGGCAGGGACCTATTGACACTTAAAATGAGCTTAAGTTACCTTAGAATGAAGCTTGGAGATGGACCGGTCCTAGATCTAGACTCTAGGTATCTGTTTGACCATTTTTAATCTCATTTTTACTTAGATTTAGGTTTTGAATGTTGAGCCCCCCTCTTTTCCACGTTGGCCAGTGTGGAAACAAGGGGGGAAGACTTTAGAACCTGCTTTTTGGCCTTTACAAACCTCTGGGAAGCCCAATTTTAATGGATTTGATCCTGCATTGCCTAGAAAAGGTCTTAGAACCTCAATTTTGAACCTTTAAACACCCTAAACCATATTTCCCCTTAGTTTCCATACTAAGGGCCCCTATTTCCAAGTTGAGCCTAGCATGGAATCCTAAAAACACTTGATTTTTAGGTCTAAATAGCCAAAAATAGCCCTAATTAATTCCTAAACTCACCTAATAGCCTTGTATCTTCAAAACATGGCTTGCTAAGGCCTAAACTTGGAAAAATCTAACCATTTTTTTACCTATATTAGCTAAATTTTATCATATATAGCCTAGTTTGCTTGATTTTTTCCTTATTACGTAATGTTTTGGCTCGTTTTTGAACTTATGTTACCTTGCAGACCTTGTTGACCTTTTATGGCCTTTATATAGCCTTATACGTTCATTGTTGCCTTATTATAGTTCTATTTGTCTTTTTTTGGCCTTTAAATGGTATCAAATAGTGGGTTTAACCTTCCTTGACCATTGTTTGACACCATATGACCATGGCCTGCTAAGGCCTTAAATTGGCATCATAGTCCACCAATATTATAAACTAGCATCATGGCCCACTAAGGCCTTAAACTAGCAAAATTGTGACCTTTATTGATCATTTGTAGCCTTCCTCCTTATATTTCCCCTTGTTTGACCTTTATGTGACCTTTGTTTGCCTTTATTGCACTTTTCTAAATTGATCTTATCTCATTGATGACCTTGCATGGCCTTGATTGCATTAGATTTGCATATGTTTTATGAAATTTTAACATTATTTATTCACTTTTATGTAGGTTCCACTTAATATGCTTTTGGTTGATATCTAGGATTAAAGTATAAGTACATGGGAGAAAATCAGTTTGCCTTTGTGTCTACATGGACCTCACGGTGATATTAAATGGTGTATCAACCTTAATTACCAAGATCTTAAGCTTGAGAGTCCTATAGACCACATAGCATCAATAGAGAAACCTTTAAAATGGCCTAAAAACCTAGTCAAAACTCTTGACTTAGAAGTAGGAGACATAATTGAAGATTCTCTAGTTGAGGCTCCTATCACAACACATAGTGGTAAGGAGAAAACCCTTAAACTAAGTTCCTTACTAAAGGCTCAATATGTCCAAGACATCACCAAAGTCTTACAAAACAACATTAAGGCATTTGGTTGGTCATATGAAGACATGTCAAGCCTAGACCCATGTCTAGTCTAGTACAACATCATAGTGGACCCTAGCATTAGACCAGTTAAGAAAAAAATGTGTAAGATTAGACCTGATTTGGCCTTGGCAGTTCCCAATGAAATCTCAAAGTTCTACCAAGCAGGTTTCATTAGTGCTATTGATTACACAAAATGGGTATCCAACATAGTGGTAGTTCCTTAGAAAAATGGGAGTATCCATATTTGCATTGATTTTTGAGACCTAAATAAAGCAACCATTAAGAATGACTTCCCTTTGCTTAGTATTGATCAACTTATTGATGCTACAACTGAACATGCCTCCTTGTCCTTTATGGATGGATTCTTGGGATATAACCAAATTAGGATCAACCTAAAGCAACAACTTAGCACAACCTTTATGATCCCATGGGGTAATTTTTGTTATACCATGATGCTTGTTGGTCTTAAGAATGTTAGAATGACATACTAGAGAGCCAAGACCTATATCTTCAGTGATTGCATGTTAGGTTTGTTTAATGATTATGTAGATGGCATAGTCATGAAGTCTAAGATAGCTAATGATCATGCCAATGATCTAGATCTTATGCTTAAATGATGACTCAAATATGAGCTTAGGTTCAATCCTAAGAAGTGTGCCTTTGGTATCAAGACCAATAAGATGGTTAGCTTTGTAGTCTTTGAAGTAGGGATACACATAGATCCTAATAAGGTTAAGGCCATATCCAAATTGGTAGCACCTAACAACCTTAAAGAGCTTTGGGGATTACAAGGTAGATTATAGTTTATTCATAGGTTTATCGCTAGGCTTACAGATAAGTCATAGCCTATGCAACACTTGCTTTAGAAAGGAGTTCACTATGAGTGTATAGCTCAATGCCAAGAGGCCTTTCAAAACCTTAAGCAAGAGTTGACATAACTACCGACAGTCTATCCTCTACAAGAGGGTAAACTAGTTTACATTTATCTCATCATCTCTGATACATACATTACCTCTCTACTATGTCAAAAACATCATGATGGAGTAGAAATACTTGTATACTACCTTAGCCATGTCCTAGTTGCCCATGAGACCCAATACACTAAGGTGGAGAAGTATTGTCTAGCACTAGTCTTCTCCTTGAAGAAATGGAGACACTACTTCTTTATAAGCCAAGTCAACATAATTTGTAAGGATAACATGCTCAGAGGCATAATGACCAACATTTATGAAAGTAGCTGTATTGTCCGATGGAAAGCCATAACCATAGAATCAACCTCCATTACATATCTTAGTCCTCAAAAAAAGGTCAAGCTATAGCTGGACAACTAATAGTTTCACCTGTTGATGACCAAGGAGCCATAAACCTTGAGTTCCTTGATGAATACATTAACACACTTAGTCAAGTGCTCAAAGGTTATGAGGTAGTCATGAACTTCAATGGAGCTTTAACTATCCATGGGGCTAATGTTGCTACCATCATAACATTTCCATCTGGTGAGATCCAACCCTTTTCCTATTATTTTAGGTTCCCATGTACCAAAAACATAGTGAAATATGAGGGTTTGATCAGAGTGATAATAATAGGTCATGACCTAGGAATTAGACATCTAGCCATCAAAGGCAATTCACAACGCATGGTTAACCTAGTAACTAAAGTTTATGCATGCAAGGCTAAGCATTTACAACCTTATTGTGACTTAGGAAGGTAGTTGTTACAGCAATTCATAGAAATGGATATCTAACACATACCTCAAAATGAAAAAACCATAGCTAATGCAATTGCAACATTAGCCCTTAGTATGACATCAGATGCATTTAGCAAGTTGTCCATCTGAACCATGGACTGTGCTACTCCCATCACACAAAACATTGAGGATAACTTTGTGGCCATTGTTCATACTACTCCTCCCAATGAGTGGTATGATAATATCAAATTTTACCTTATGCATGATGAATCCTCACAAGGCCTTACTACTTTTCAAAAGGATGTCATATGCAAGTGATTGAAGTAGTATGTCATCATAGGTGATAACCCATTATGTTGACGATCCTATGATGGCATGCTCCTAAAGTGCTTAGGTAAAATCGAAGCTAGAATAGTCCTAGAGGAGGTTTACAAGGGAGTTTATGGAGGACATATAGGACCTAGAGCCATGGCCACTAAGCTTAGACTGTTATGCTGCTATTGGCCCCATATGAAAAATGATTTCTTGCAAAAGGTTAAGTAATGTGACACATGTCAATGACATAGCAACATGATACATGTATCACCAGCTGAGTTACATACAACTCAAATAACATGGCCATTTTAATGATGGGGGTTGGATATCATTGGACCTATAACACCTAAGTCTATCGTAGGGCATAGCTTCATCATCATTGCAACCAAATACTTTACCAAGTGGGTTGAGGCTATTCCCCATCTTAGACAACATTGTAGCTCATTTTGGCATACCCATAACCATAGTTATGGATAATGGACCTCAATTTAGCAACCAAGAAACCAAGGATTTTCATCACAACTTAGGCATTAAGCATTCTTTCTCATCACCTTACTACCCTCAAGCTAATGGACAAGTAGAAGTAAGCAACAAGGCCATCATCAACTTGCTGAAGAAGATGCTCAACAATAGAAAGTGGAAGTGGCATGAGTGACTTGTCCATGCACTATGGGCATACAGAACAACCTATTGCATGATAACCGACATGACCCCTTATAGCCTTATTTATGATTTTGAAGCTATTTTACCTATTGAATTGTAGGTGCCATCACTTCGAGTAGTCTTGACTGACTTCATCAATGACAAGCAGAGCAAGGAGTTGCAAATAACATCTCTGGATTTGGTGGAGGAGCAATGTATGTAGGTGCTTACTCACATCAATCACTCTCAAGAGAGGCAGAAGTGACAACATCACCATAACTTGACCATGTGCAAGGTCAAGGAGGGGGACCTAGTCCTCAAGGCCATCCATGAACATGTGGAAAAATTCTTTGCCAACTCAGAAGGATCCTTTCTTGTCACTAAAGCCTATAGGAATAGAGCATTTAGAATAGCTAACATGGATGGGAATGAGCTAGCCAGTCCAATCAATCATTCCTATTTGAAGCCATACTACAATTAGCTGACAGATCATCAACAAGTGAGCTTGATTTCAATGGTCCGCTACAATCCTAAACTAGCAAACACGGTCTACTAGGGCCTTAAACTGGTACCATGGCCTGCTGTAGCCTTAAAGCCTACTTTCAACGGTCCGCTACAACCTTAAACTGGCAAACATGGCCTACTAGGGCCTTAAACTGGTACCATGGCCTACCATAGCAACGTTGGTGGCTTGGATAGCTTGATTCTCATGTGGCCTATATGCATTGTAGCATTATAATATGCAGTGGTTTTTTGTATTCTTTGCTGGTGCCTCTTGGGTCAATCCTCTATGGACTAACAAAGAGGGGCCATTGAAACACCACAAAATTTTATTTGTNGGTTTTATGGGGGGTAAGCATTTTTCTACATTGGAAACACTTGTAGGGGTTAGATGTCACCTATCCCTAGCATGGAAGGGTAGGGGGTTTGCAAACTTTCTCTCCTTCAACGTGGAGACCAAATGCACAACTTGGAAACTTTCTCCTAGCTTGGAAAGTTTTCCCCCAACATAGAAACTTTTCCTCCCAGCCTAGAAACTTTTCCCCTAGCTTGGAAACTCCCCCCACCACGTGCCCCCCCACCCTACCCCATCACCCTCCCCTTCCTCAAGTAACCTGGAAAGTNATTCATCAATTCATGCACTTTAACCAGTTTTAAAAAGCATGGTGGAGAGCTCAGCATGGAAGATTCATCTCCAGCATCAAAGGTGTGCATCGATTACTTTTTATAGTAAATGGAATGGGTATGTAGGGAAGCACTTACTATGTATAGTAACCCCCAAAATTTGGGCACACATCTTACCTAAAGTTGTAGCAAATTTGCAGCCATTTTTCATCCAAATTTGCAACTGATTCAAAGCCAATTTGTACCCAAATCATAGCCAATTTGCAGCTCCATTCATGGCCCAAAGACCCTATAAAAGCCAGCCTCTAATACCATTTGAAGGTTCAACATTTTTTGACAAAGTTGAACATTTTTCAACATGCAAATTCTCACCAAAGTTCAACCATTTTTCACAATTCCATACTTGGGGCATATTCAAGCATTTAAGAGTCTTGTAAGTTCCCATATTTGCATTCTCTTGAATTCTAGCATGGAAGCATTATATCCTTGAGTGATCTAATTGACAGATCTAAGGTTGTAGCATTGAAGGGAGGTTTGATTGCATTAGGAGTGGCTTAGCACCTAGATCGTGGAGCACATCACATCAACTTCAACAAGCTTTAAACTTTTTCACAAGTGAACCCCTCTTTTTTGCTCATCTAGGCACCATTTGTACACATTTCCCTAACTTATTCTTTATTCTTTTCTTAATAAAGTTTTATGGTTTGAGTTTTGTGTTCAAGAAAATTAAAGTTATTATTTGTGCATTATTTGGATCTATTCATATATCCACATTTGTGCATGCACTTGTGACTTGTATGGTGAAAGTGTTGGGTTACCCTATCGCTCATCACTTATAATCAAGTTATTTCAATTCCAACAATGTACCTCTTGCCTCTTTAGGAAAGTATTTTGTTGGCTATTTGCTCTAGGACCATGTATTCAAATAGTTTCAAGTTCAAATGCTTCCATATTATTTTTTAATAGGAAAAAAATCTTAAAGTAAGAGAATGAAGAATAGTTTTCTTTACTAAATTCCAACACAAAGTGAAATGACATAAGATCCAATTTTATTTTAGTTTCATTGACATAGCAATTCAAATGAATTGTCCATATATTGATAGCAAGAATTATTGTGTTGGCTATGTTTCCTAGGCATAAATATTATAAAACATTTAAGCTTTCAACACTTCTACCTAAAGAATTTATCACAATGAAAGTTAGATTATATGTACTACAAAGATGTAGGTGTATAATGCCCTGATGGAAATTAAAAAGCATCTTAAAAAAATGTCATAAATATATTTCACTTTAATTTTAAAATATTTTATGATACATTTTTGTTATCATTCATTAATTCTTTAGTTAGATCATACATCCTGCAAAGATGTTGGGGAGTATAATGCTTTGATAGAAATTGAAAAGCATCCTAAGAAATTTCATAAATTTATTTCAATTCCATTTTTAGATATTTTATGATAATGTTTTCTTATCATTCATTAATTCCATAGTTAACTATCTTCTTTCCTTCAACAATAAACTCTAAAATTTGCTATTTTAGTTGACTAATTTGCTCTAGAAGTTGCAATGCTACTTTATTAATTTGCTTAATTTATTGAAATCAACCTTGTAAATCATGCTTTCAAATTAATCATCCTCAGTTACTACATTTGAAAAACCATTTTCATCCTTAATAACTAGAACCCATTTTGCTTTTCTCCATAGTTGCTTTTATGATTCTGTGAGTAGGTGTTGTCACATTTATACCATTTGATGGAGCAGTTTTCTTTGAAGATAATGATGAAGATTAAATTGGGCAATTTAATTTTTACTAGTGATTGGAAGATAACCTAGCATTCAAAGAGTTGGATTACTTATTTTAAAAAGGGAAATAATATGAAGCATGATTAAATCACTAATGTCATGGAAAGGAAGATAAATGGAAAGTGCTTTCAAGGTGTCATAATTTTGAACTAAGGGTCCATAATTTCAAGGCCGAAAACCAAAGGTATAAATTATGGAATTTATGAAAGCTTGATAATAAGCCAAAGGTTGTAAAATTTGTAGTTCTCCTATGTAAACGTTATGGGATTCCACACTGGAATTTACATTTGCATCATCAAATTGGTAGGATGTACAGGCCATTTGGTTCCCCGTATAGGATGATTTTGCACAAGCCTAGTAAATTTTTGGTAATATTTCAGCATTTTGAAAATCTTCCAGCTTCCAAGCAACAAAGATAATGTTGAGGATTCTTCTACCCAGAATTGTTCACAGTTAGCAAGGTTGCTTAGGCAATAATGATAGATGTGAAGGAAAGGCCAAATTGATGTGATTGAAGGAAAGATTAATATATAAAAATAAAAATATTCAAGACCCTGGTATCTGGTTAAAACTGTATGCAGGCCTCACATCTCAGGAAGAAGAAGCTCTGTAAAATCAATGTTCTGTGCCAATCTCTTGAACTATATTAAGGAAAAAGAGGAAATAATACTAATGGAACGGCTGTGAAATCGTGGTAGAAACGAGAGCAAAAAGGAATCACGAGATGAGCAGTCATCTTACAGCCAAAAAGAAAGGAAAAAGGAATCACGAGATGAGTAGTCATCTTACAGCCAAAAAGAAAAAAAACAAAATAATAATCACTGTAATGAATCTTTGTTATAGATTTATGCAGAATATATTTTTTTCATGATGCGAGTAGGGTTTGGAGGGCCGCTGTTGCCAAGATTATGATGGATCTGCTCATGGAAGTAGCAAAGACAAAAACCCTCAGTTCAACAAAGTGTATTCTTTAGGTGTTAAAACCATAGTAAAATAGCTTATTCATGTTTTCACTGTGTATGGAATGGACGTTGTCCGCATTGGATTAGAACTCTTTGAGTGTGAGCCGTCATAGCTGCCGCCTTCTCCTTAAACAAGATTCCAGACGCAACGCGGCAATCTGCAAAATCCTCATCCTTGTATTTTGAACAGGCAGACAGGCCAATGGCACATGATAAAGGCAGAGATAGCGACAACAATAACCTTGAATCTTGAGCAGTACCGGTGTAGGTGGCCACGGTAGATAGAAGCATAGCCACAAGACCTTGATGGTAGAAGATCTGAGAACAGTTGCAGAGAAGGGATGGAAGACATAGAGATCTCCATGCAGCGGTATGTCAAGAACTTCACTCTTAGAGATCGCAGCCTACAATTTCATTTGCAAGTGTAGCAAGTGCAGAGCAGCATTCGTGGCTACTATGCAAATGAGAACAAAACTGAAGTAGTATACGTGCCCATGAAGATTGTCGAGGTGTTTGTAGTTGTATGGCTGACATCGTGCTCCTAAATCCTCTTCGCTGAATTTTGATTTTAAATTTAAATGGTTCTTTTGTTTTGGATCCTTTGATATACCCATTTACCATATAAAATATCATTTAAAGTTTTTTTTTTTTTAAGAAAAACCTAGCAAATTTTAGAATAATACCATAATAGGGTATAATTTCACTCCATGTGATATGGTACATATAACATATCTTCTAAAAAATTACAAGGGAGGAAATTATTGGACATGTGGCAAACATACCTTTATTTTCTACAACCTTAAAACTTTTCATTGAAGTTATAACTTCCTATGGAAGTGAAAGGTTATAATTACCAAAAGGACATTTGCCAACTATGGCATGTATTTCTCTAATTTTTTGGCCAAGAGGCCATTACCAGTCATATTTCGGGAATGTCAACTTTGTCCATAACGCTGACTAACGCTGACGTGTTATGAAAGGTTACATCGTGTTATGAAAGGTTATGTCTGTTGCAAAATAGAAATACGTTTAGAAAAGTTGCGTAATATATTTAGAAAGGTTGCGTCCTCGTTCCAAAGGTTATGTCCCGTTGAAAACCATAAATACGCCTCATTAGATGAACAGTTTGCGTTGGATTCGGAAGCGCCTACTAAAGCACAGTAAATCAGCAATGGGTACGCATGTCAGAATTTTTTTTGAAATTTTGTATATATAATAATAATAAGGCTCTTGTTAATATCAACGCTCCGGTTACTATTGGTCATGGCTTCAACAATGCAGTGATTGTGCCACTGCATATGCATACTTCTCTATTTACAAACTCATGTTAATCTTCTTTGCATATATTGACGTACTATTTAAAACATGGAATGACTCGGCTTTCAGCCAAGAGAGAGAATTTGTAATGAAATTTTGTATATATACATTGAAATGACCGCCTTGACATGCCTCTTATTATTCTTGAGTTGTTCTTGATGTCTGTTATGAATCGTGTAGGAAAATCATTTTCAAAAAATTCTGTAATATAATATACATTTATTAATATCGTAGATTTCAATAATAGTAGTGAACATTTATTCATATAGTGATTATAATACCTATGGCAGTAGCGAACATTTATAAGGATGATAATATAATATCGTTAGCGAGTTAAATACTAAATAGCAATAGATATTGTTACCTTTTTTTAAAAAAAATAGTGTAATAGATCACATGGGATAATAACACATTTAAGAAATAATTACAATCAAGTGGACATATCTTCTCTAGAAGTTCAACAGAAGAAATGCTACAAGATTATCACTGGCCATCTATATATGCAACAATTCGAAATGGATGAAGTTTCTCCTCTATTGATGATTATTCAAGGTACAACAGACAGGAAAATCGTATCTCATTGATACGATTTGTAAAGAATTTAGTCGAACTTGCTCATCGGAAAAGAATAATTTATTGGTGCTCGCCCCTATTGGTGCTGGAGCGTATAATATTAATGCAACTACAATACATTCTACGTTGAAGATTGGAATCGCAGATTACAAACCTTTGGCTGTATCAATTTTGTCATCGTTCCAAAATAAATACAAATACTTAAAGTATATTATTATAGATGAAATGAGTTTTATAGGTGGCAAATTGCTTAGCAGCATTGACCAAAGCCTTAAGAAAATATTTCCAGATAATCGTTTAGATAACTTTTGTGGTAGATCTATGGTACTCATTGGAAATTTTGCATAGCTTCCACCTGTTAAAGATGTTATACTGTACATATCATCTCAGATGCATGTGAAGAATTTGTGGTTGGCATTTAATAAACTTGTAACCTTGGATGTTGTGTATCGACAAAGGGGTGATGATTCGCAGCAACAAAGATTTAGAGAAGTTTTGATGAATATACGAGAAGGAAAGATGACTGATGAGGATTATGACTTTTTAAGCTTGAGAATGCAACTTCCATCAACATCGGATGGGCGAGATGGATTTGAGGATTCTGTGCATTTGTTTGATATAAAGGATAAAGTGCATATGCATAATGAAAGAAAAAATATTGCTCAAAATGTAGAAGCCAGTTGCATGGTGCATAGTAGATAGAAAGACAAATGGTGTGAAATTTTCGGCTGATTCAGAAGGAGAATTGGACCGAGTAGTGTTCATTTGTGAGGATGCAAAGGTTATGCTCACTGTTAATCTATGGCCAGAAGCAGGATTGGTTAATGGTGCATTGGGAGTCACTAAGAAAATAATATATAGTCCACAATCAACCTCCATAGTTGCCATCGTATGTCATCATTGAGTTTGACTCCTATATTGGAGTACCGTATGATAATGAACATCCTTGACAAGTACCCATT
>MNCI01017671.1:3374-23586 GCA_015680685.1 Gnetum montanum
AGACAAGGTCAGGTCATAAGAGTACAGGTGCTTAAACAACTTGGTGATGAGTTCAATAGATACCTTATGCAATATTCTTTTGTATACCAAATGTGTGTAGATACTAATCATGCACACAGATGGTGGGCTCACCAAGACCTAGGAGCACATGTGCCAGTTCAGCCTAAGGTTGTAGCTTTTCCTAAGCCTAGTTAGTGAAAGTTGTTAAAGTGTGGTCAATGCTTTTAGCATTTTTCATTATTTATATTTTTATGATTTTATGAAGATAACTTAAGTATTTTATGCTACAAATTTCATGCATGATCCTACAATCATCGTGACCATTTCAAGTTATGCTGAGGAGAAGATTTAACTCATGTGGAATGACGTAGATCTCTCATAGGAATGGTAGAAAAATAAAGCTTCTATGAATCTGTAATAGAGACTCACTGATGTAGGCTTGTTTAACTTGTTCATGCTACCTAGTCCATCAATGTCACCAGCTAAGATGGTGAACATGATTCACTCTTCTAATGAGGGAACCACCAAATTCGTTACTCACATTCAAGGTTTCCTGTGGTTTTCATTGTTAATGATTCTATGTTTAGTGATCTCTTTAGCATACCTTCTAGCAGTGTTAACGTTTCTATTAGAGTAGGGAAAGATGTAGGTCATAGAGAGAAAATGAAGGCTTGGCTTAACTCTTCATCTAGTTCTACATTGTCTTTTAGCAAGTGTGAATTTGATAAAGCAAATGAGACTTAAATTCTTTTCTACTCTAGAGCCTTTTCCATGCCACTATCACAATAGAAAATCATAGGAGTTCAACAAGATTAGACAATGAAGATGGTTTTAAGTAATGGTACTAAGTTTGATTAGGCTACCTTCTTAGTCACTAGGCTACAGGATGAACTCCAAATACTCCATAATAACCTTGACTCCATATACCACATGCATTTTACATTTTTCTATGCATAACTTAGAAGGTTTTTGAAGTTCTTGATGATTATCAAAAATAAAAAGTGGGTAGCATGTGATGCTTTCCAACTTTCCAAGCCTTGGACTAAACATATCACACAAGTGATGCATTTCCAAGACGCACTTATGGAGGATGTGAGTGAATCACTATTTTTTACCAATAAGAATGTTAGTGATTTTCATTATTATTTCCTTGAAGCTACATGTGATGATGCAAAAAGAATCAAAAGGGTATGTGTAGAGGTAGATGGCACTGTTAGAGTAAAGATGAAGAAGCCACATGTTGAAGTAATCATTCAAGTTCTTGATCAGCAAGCATCTAAGAAGATGATGATCAAGCTTAAAAGGGTGACTTAAGTTGTTTTAGGTAAGTAGATATTTGTTTTATATTTTTATTTTTTAACTTTTATATATTTTTATTATATTTTTAGTTATCTATTCCTATTGTTAAAAATGTTTACTAATTTATTCTATTTGTTTTGTTGCCTTTTGTTTGTTGTAGGGAGGCAACAAGAGTTAGCTACCAAGGCTACTACAAAGGAGAAGTAAAGATGCAAGGAATAGGAGGAGAGGGCATCCATGGAGGTTCTAAATATCTTGGATTCCATCTTAGGTGATTTTCCTTTAAAACGCAACCCTTCGATGGACATGTCTCATGATCTTCCTAGTGTGTTTTAGGGATTTTCTTTATATTTTCATTTATTTAATTTTTTTATATTTTAATTTATTTTTTATTTATCTTGTTATAACTAATGTTGAATTGTTATGGCCATTATAGGATGTGGACCTCCTTTGGAAGCACCTACATCCACATTTCATTCTAAAGCTTGGGTGGAGGCCCTAGATAAGATGAAATTTATGAAGAAAATAATGGATGACATGGTCAATAGGTTATAGTAGATACCTCCTAATGTTGGTGTTGGTGCTAGAAATTTCAGTTGTAGGAATGGAAAAAAATTGAAAGATCTGAGCGCTAGAATAGTTTTAACCCCAAATCTCAAGGGCCTCTGAAAAAATAGGATTCAAGGTATCCTAAATGGTCTTGCCAATCACCCAAGGACTTACAAAATGTAAACAGAAATGGCTATGAAAACATAAATGTAATCATAGATGAAATCAAAAATGAAAACAAAAATGTAAATATAAACATAAACAGAAATGGCCAAACAAAAACATAAATGACTTTGAAAATGAAAACGGAAACGATGTTACAGTTGTAGATATAAAATGAAAACGAGTGCAAAAACTAAAGCATAAACTAAAACTTGCACAAAATGAATAATAAAATTTATAAAAAATAAAGAATAAAGGTTCATGGAAGTACAATTTTTAAGCCAAAATTCTATTGGAGAAGGTAGGCTACGTCCTACTGCAACTCCACGATTCCATTCTTTCCCAGCTCCTATTTTTAGCAACTTTCCATCGATTTACACCAGGATCGACAATGTGAGAATAGTATTGGTATTGCACTTTTGGAGCAATGGAAGCTACATGGGAGTCTTTGTGCCTAGCATAATATTAATTTTTGCTACCAAATAGTTTTTGTAAGGTGAGGTTCTAATGGGCTTTGGTGGTTGTGGAAGTGAAAAAATTGCTACAATGAAGGTTGTAAAATGCCAAATTTTGGAAATGCCAAAAGGTTGGGAACCTGAAAATGGTGTTGAAATTGGAATTTTATAGGGTAGGGTTGTTATTTTTGGACCTATTCACAACTACCATGATTGCTAATAAATTGGTGTCAACATGTAGGTTGTAGCGATCATCTTCTCCTTGCATAGTTACTATTTGTGGTAAGTCTAGTATGGACTACAACCACAAAACCCATCCATTTACTATAAATAGTAAATGGATTTTTTTGACTACACCGATACTATCCTTACTATGCTAGATTTGGTCAAAAATTATCTACTTTTAGCATATTTTCCATTTATAGTAAGTTTGGAATGGACTACAACCACAAAACCCATCCATTTACTATAAAGAGTAAATAGACTTTTGTGACTATGCTAGCACCATTCTTACTACACTTGCATTGGTGGACTATGTTGAGGTTTTTAGAAAATCTCAAAAGTAGTGGAAAATGTGCAAAAAGTTAGAAACTATAGAAATGGTGCAATCCATTGAAAAGTGTCATCTCTAGCTAAGCATGTTGTCTATGCTGACTGTTGTTGACTTGGGATGACTATGCTAGCTATTGTTGGAAAAAAAATTCTAATAATCCCAACGTTGTACCTCTGTTAGGTCTTGGTAGTGACTAGACTGGCTACTGTGACTACTATTATTATTATGTCTACTAAAATTGACTCCAATGTAGTTAGGTCTATACCCCTACAAAATCCCATGAAAATGCCAATTTTAGCCATTCCAAAGGTATTTTTAGCCTTCCCAAGTCTAAATATAGGCATAGGTTTCTTTTTCTACTTGTGAGGTAAGGTAATAATAACAATTGAAGCATTTTTTGGCTCTAAAGAGCTGAAGTATGCAAGATTATAGCTCATGGACTACATATCTCACATTTACAAGGAATCCTTGCCTCAAGTTGGGAAATGAAGGTCACACCATAAAATTTGAAGATTTTTCATTGATCCCTCTTTGTTGATGTCTAGAGGATTGACCTGATAAAAATCAACAAAGAATACAAGACACCATTGTAGGTCCATCATCAACATTCCCTCTCTATGCTAGATTTAGTAGTCTCAAATCATGCTCCAAAGTGCTTATGATGTTGGGAAAAGGTTGTGATGGTGAAATAGAAATGAGGTCATAGGGAAATTTTCATAAATGCTAAAAATGTATTCCAAGTATAGACATCATGATGTGGCACTAACATGTTGGATAATTGTTAACCCTTGGTACTTCGTACTCTGTGAGGTGTGGTTCACCCAACAAATGTGTTTGAGGAATCAACACCTTACTCCAAGATTTCTTTGGCTACTCAGCTCCTCACCTTGTATGTTTGGAGCCATTGATCTATCGTAGGCATCATTGGCCATTTAGCTTCTTGGAAATTTACTTCTCCCATTTTTTTTCTTTGTGAAAACTTCATATGGTTTCTTTGCCAAAGTCAATTTTGACTTGGTTTTCCCATCGACTAAGATGTGTTACACTCGATGGAATAGGTGGTTTCCCATTGAATGAAGTGGTTTACATTCAATACACTTGATGGTGGATTATTATAAAGATATTTCATATGGTCATATGTGCATGAGTGTTAAATTTCAGTCAAGATTATCATCCAAGGTAAGAAAGGTTATAACCAAACTACAAGGTTGGGCTTAAGGGAATGGTAATGAAATTGTAGGAAACAAACACTCTTAGCACAACAAGACAAACTCATCGAATCTTGCACATCAAGGTCACATGATCACTTTCCATTGTGATAACTTGCACCTCCATAATGACTCTAGGCTTCATCTTGCAAGTACAGCATCAAGAGGATAAGAAAATAAAGTAAAGAAATCATGTTATTACAATGAAATATATAAGGTCATGTAGAATAGTTCAGCAGATCTGGGTATCAAATGTTACATGTGTTGCCAATTTAAGATCCTAGTAGGCCATGGAAAGTAGGATCTCTTGTTTATTATTATTAGCTACATGTAATATGGATTTAGATATGAATGATTAACTAGATTGGAAAACTCATTTTCATCCATGTCTGCTATCTGGTAGGCCCCATTGTCGTAGGCCTTGGTGATCAAGAAAGGCCCTTCCCATATGGGTGAGAATTTTTTTGCATGCTCATGAACAACCTTGAGGGCTAGGTCTCCTTTCTTGATCTTACGTTTGTTGAGCTTATGGCAATGTTGTGGTGTCCATACTCCAATCTTGCATATCCACCCTAAGCACATTAAGTAGAACCTAGGTAACCTGAGTAAATAATGCTAAAATGATATAGAATACTATGGTAATTAGCGAAAACATGGCTTTTCATGGTCAAACAAGGTTAAAAAAGCTATAATAGGTTAAATGCTGGGAACACAAAGGTCAAAAACAAGGTTAAAAAAAAGTTACAACATGATGAGATAAGGCTAAACCAATCAAGTGGAAAGCATAAGATTAAACATGGTCAACTATGATTACAATTTTGCTAGTTTTAGGCCTTAGAGGGCCATGGTGCCAATTTAAGGCCTTGGTAGGCCATGGTTACATGGTGTCAAATGATGGTCAAAGATGGTCAAACCCCATCATTTAACACCCACTAGAGGCTAAACAAAGGTTAACAAAGACCATAATAAGGAAAATAAGGTGAATATGGTGAGACCAAAGCTATGTAGAGGCCATGAAAGGCCAATTGATGGGAAAGAATGTCAACAATGCAAAACAAGGTTAGAAACAACTCACAACACCATGAAATAAGATCAAATCCATGAAAATGGAATACATGTGGTAAAACATGGCTAATACTAGTCAAATAGGGTTAGATTTTTCCAATTTTAGGCCTTAGTGAGGCATGGTATGAAGTTATAGGGTTTCCAGAAGAGTTTGGGCACATGAGAAGGTCATTCCAAGGCTATTGTGAAGCAAAATTTGCACCTTTTGTTATAACTACATTGGATCCTACTAGTGACTATGCTGGCCCAACATAGTCCTACCTTCCTATAACGTAGTTGACATTCAAGGGTAGTTTCCTAGGCTTGGTATGGTCATTTTTGGGCTTTTGATGGTCTAAAAAGCTAATGTAAGGGGTAGGTATTGAAGATTGACAAGTTTTGACATCATTTTGGCTTCTTAGAAGGTTGAAAATCCTAATTCTAGAGGTGACTATGCTAGGCTAATAGGCCCTAGCATAGTCACATAGAATGGCTAAGTTTTTATGATTTCCAAGGTTACACTAGAGTGAAACATGCCATTAGAAGCCATGGGGGCAAGATTCTGGTTATTCTAGATCAATTTTGGATAATTCTAAGTTGTTTACTATTAGTTTTTGTTGTTACATTTTCCCTCTCAAGTACAACTATGCTAGCCTAGTGTACTCCTTAGCTTCTTCAGCATAGTCATGAGTGAAAATGGATTTTGGTGAGTTTTGAAGCTCAATCAACCATCCTAATGGATTTCTAGGGCCACTAGTGTTGTCAATTAGGTTTTCATGCAAAAATTGCTAGTTTTCATGCTTATTTAGGCCTTGCACAGCCAAATACCATAGGACTACATTGGGTATGCAATTCCCAACATAGTCAAGGGATCTAGCTGAAGAAATGTTGGAAAAGGAGGAATTTTCACTTACTGTGCAAGGTTCTAGGGACTAGCCATGCTCTGGTAGGGTTTTGGATCATTCTGAGGGTTGATTTGGGTAGTTTTTGGTAGTTTGGATTATTTTCAAGTGGAGTACACTAGACTTGGATAAGGACTACACTAGTCCAGCATTTTCCCAAATCTCCTTTAGCATAGTCAAATTGGAAAAGTTAAAAAACTTAGTTTCACTACTAAATTTGACTCTGATGGACCCTAGGAATCCTAGAAGTGCACTTTAAGCCATTTTCATTAATTTTTAGGCAATTTTATGTGGACTAAACTAGGCCTAGAGAGGGACTATGGTGGCCTAGCACAGTCCCAATCGATCATTAATGTAGTCAGGTTTCAAGTATCAAAAATGATGAAAGAATGTGGGTTCCATGGCCAGACAGGCTCCGATGGTGTGCTAGGCTTGATTAGAAGTTGATTTGCTATTTTTTTGATCAACCTTGGGCAAATTGGTGTGGACTACATTGGAGTTTGAGAGGGATTATGCTAGGCTAGGGTAGTCCTAGTCCCTCCTTAGAATAGTCATTGTTTGATAGTTTAAAAATGATAAATTTTATCTCAATTCCAAGGTATGATAGTCCTATTATGCCTCAACAAGGTCTTGTATTCGAAAGAGGTGGTTTCTTGGTTAGTCTTAACCTAGTCTACAATATATGATATGGACTACGCTGGGCTTGGGCTGGGACTATGCTAGCCCAACATAGTTCCATCTTCCCATTAGCATAGTCCAAGCTTGCGATGGTTGATAGGAGCTTCCATGTCGACAGAGGTTCCTAACAAGGTCCTAGGGTTTTTTGGCAATGAACTTGGATCATTTTTGGATAATTTTGGTTAGTTTTTTATGGACTACGCTAGGCTTGGAGAGGGACTATGTTGACCAACATAGTCCTAACCTTGCCTCAATGTAGTCAAGGTGGTGGTGGTCAAAAATTGTGGAAAAAAGATAGGTTTTATATCATACAAGTTTAAATGGGGTTTTAGGATTTTTGAAGGCTAGTTTACATTGTTTTTTATGGATTTTGTTAATTCTGGGTGAACTACACTAAGCTCAAGTAGGGACTATGCTAGGCCAACATAGTCCCAACTTTCCTCTAGGCATCAAAAACTGGGAAAAAGTCGTAGGGAGTGTCTTATCTATCAATTCCAAGGTGTTCTTGGGTTCTCAAAAGGCAAGTTGAACTAATGGATTATCAAAGGCATTCTAGGTGGACTATGTTGGCCACCATCAGTGCCTATGTAGGCCTAGTGTAGTCACTCTTTGAAAAATTACATATGACTTGAAAAATGGTAAATTCCTACTTCCATGTTTGGTCTATTAAGGTTCTAAGGTCCCTAGAGGTGGATTTGGATTTTTGTATGATGGACTTGTTGGTTTTCAATGGGCTATGCTGGGCACCTACTAGGACTACATTGGCCTAGCATAATCCTATCAGTCCTCAATGTAGTACCATGTAGGAACTCAAATTTGTGGGTTTTCTTTGGGTTTTCAATCCATTAAGCAATAATTTGAGGTCACTAGGGATCCTAGATGGGTGTGGAAGATTTGAGATGCAATGTTGGAGGTGTATGGTGGTTTTTCTTATTTATTTGATCCTTAAACCCTAGGACTATAGTAGTCCAATGTAGTCCCTAGGTTTCCCCAGCATAGTCAAAGGAAAAAGGGAAAACATGGCACCATTTACTATAGTTAACCATGTTTCAGGCCTTCCATGAGTTCAAATTAAGGTTTAGATAGATGATATGGCTGCATGACGTCAACTGGAGGCTAGATGGGCTTGCAACAGTCCATTCCATCATGGACTATGCTAGGCACTAGTTGGGACTACATTGGCTAAGCATAGTCCCTAGTTTCCCTCAACATATTCATACTACACATCCCATTTATGTCTAATTTTGAAGCCATTTCAATGCTTTCCAATTAGTAGTTCTATTATTTGATTACACATATTAGTTATAGGTTTTTTGGGTTGTTGTGTAGGATCAATGGTTGAAGGGTAAATCCCACATGTTCAGTTGGACTATGCTGGGCCACTAAGTGCATTTCTAAGCCAATGTAGTCTCATTGAATCATGACATTCTAAGATGGATTTTGAAGCTCAGGATTATTGAATGCACACCTACATTAACACTTGTTAGTTTGGTTTTGCAATAATATTTCTCTTAGGAGTACTATAGATTAGTTTTTGGAATGAATGGGATGGAAGGTGTTGGTAGTTCTATGGCTTCTAGAAGTACTAACTGTGGTCATGCTTAAAACCCAAAAAAAGCTCACCATAGTCATGCTTGGAAGTTCACAATCCCCAATAAGTAATTCCATTTTTGAATTTTCTTGTATGTTAATAATTATATATTTTACTTTCTAATGTTTTACAATTATTTCTTAGTGTTTTTTGAATTAATTTGGCTTTTGAACCACTTGATTCTACTTTATGATTAATTTTTTATGGGTGTTTCTGTCAAGCTATGTTAAGAAGGTTTTCAATTCTTGGCTATTCTCAAGGATAGATTTGATATTTTTTTGTAGTCAATGACTATGAACATTCATGTTTTATTATTATGAGTTTTTTTCTCATCATTCAAGGATTCCAACAGCTATGAAACCATTGAATTTGGATGAATGGTTTGATCTTGACGAGTGCTTCTATCAATTAGTGCAAAGTTGGGTTTTGCCTATGACTACCATCATCACGTCACTTCTACAATTATTTTCTTAAAAAAAAGTTAATATTTTCTAGGTTTTATTTTTATGGGGTTATAATCATGATTTTGCAATTCCAATGACTATAGAATCATTGAATTTTGTTGTGTGGTTTATTTTTTGAAGACCTTTCCGTACAATCATATGAACTTTTCATTATATGATTCTTATGCATTTACCCCTATGAAGATGGGCCATGATGCATACTTTCCTAGCAAGTATGGGATGCTCTCAAAAGAGCATATAAGGCTAAAACCAACCATGAATCATGATACGATCTTGTAAAAGTAAACAAATGATCATTAACAAAAGAAGTGGTGAAACATTTATTAAGATCTTTTTACTTGATCTTTAATAGATCAAGGAGCTTCTTTGACATGATCTTGTGATCACCATTTCTCTCATTTAACATGGTAACTTTTAGGCATTTTTTTTATTGTCCCATGTCGTAGAGTTGGTGTTATTCACATCATTGTTGGCCTCAATCTAAGTTAGGATTTTCCTCATGAAACTCCACATTTGAACCTTGATTAATGTTAACATAGTTAACCAAAGGTAGTAACACATTCTTCCCATGAATAAAAATTTCCCCTCCCTCATAGGAAAAGTGAATTTCTTTATATTTAGAAGATGAGACTGCACAAAGCTTAGCTAACCATGGTCTCCCTAGGATCAAGTTAAACCCAAGTGTGCTTCAACTATTAGGAAGTTGGCAAATGTGGAAAACTATTTCCCACCCATGAAATCCAAGCAGATGGAGCCTTGCACTACTACCCGTGAACCATTAAATGACTTAAGTGTTGAGGTAGTGGTCTCCTAGATGTTCTTGGTTAGGCCTAGCTTATCAACAATGGAATATGGTATCATATTCATGGTCATCCCATCATCCACATGAACATGGTGAACCTTGTATCTACTGACATGTACAGTAATAAGGAGAGGAGTGGATATCACTTCTCTATTTCTAGAGTCAATCTTCACCTCATTATCATGAAAGTTGAGCATTGGTCAATGCCCATTTTTCCTAAATGAAGCTTGCTTAATGATATAGTGGATAGACTCTCTGCTAGTAGACATGTCTCCACTCACATGGATAGAGGTTAAAACTTGAGCTAGTGCATCCCTATGTGTAGGAGAGGTCATGACCAATTCATACAAGTTTGGTAACATGTTCTTTTGCTAAAGGGATTGTTTGGCTTGGTCCATCATTGTGAGGAAGCTTTTTCCTTTAGCATGTAACCTCTAGACCTTAGTAGTTCTAACCTTCTCCATCCTTCCTAGATTTGGTGACTTTGGTTTCAATCAATTCACCTTGGGTGCCTTGTCCATGGATCTAGTGGATCTTGGGGTAAGTTGTTTCGAAGCCTTTTGTTGTTGGTCACCTTTAGTGTGCTTTGTTATTAGTTTGATGACATGTTGTTTTCATCACCATTGTGGTGGTGTTTTATTGCTAACCTCTGAGTTGTGAGCCACTATAGGTTACCTTTTGCCATGGGTTGTTGTAGGCTTACTTGTTGAAGGCGAAGAAACCTAGATAAAAAATGATTCCCAAGGCTTTGGAAGGTTAGTAACACACGATCTTGGTTGTGGCATTGATGCCATTGAAGGTGGGACACATATGACAAAAGGCTTCTTAGGGGCTAGAGGAGGTGGTACCCATGTGACAAATGGCTCTCTAGGCTTTGTGTTTTGGGATCATGATAGTACTCTGATGACAAATAGTTCTCTAGGGGTATTAGACCATTCGATTTCCATGAATGAGGCTATAGTATAGGAGTTTTTGTTGGAGCTTGCAAAGTTGGTTTCATTCAACACTAACTCATCATGGTCTATCATCTTCTAGAGGTCATCCTTTAATGCTAGGAAAAAATCAATATCATGACCAGCCATTTGATGATAATGCCAATACCTATCCAGTCTAAAGTACTTCGGTAGCTTTAGATCATCTTTGGTAGCTATCATTGGGTCTCTAGCTATGTCACATAGACAATCATGCCTCTTATGAACCTCCATAGATAGTTGCTTATGTTGTATATGGTTGTTTCCAAGGAACTATTTGAGAAGCTTAGAGAGATTTAGAGGCAACCTTGTGTACTTAAACCTATCCTTCCACCCAAAGTTTGGTCTCAGTTGATTCAAGGTGTAGAAAGTTGATGGTTGGAATGAGTTGGAAGATTTGTTACATGATGGTGAGCCTCATCTCTTCCCTTGTTCTAAGTCTTTTACTACTACAGCAACAATTGTATGTTCATGCTTGGTTTTTTCCTTATCCCTTCTTTCATGTTGATTTTTATAGGTCATGTAGGCTAGATTGTTACTTGCCTCAGCCACCTCCTTAATGTTCTTGGTTTGTGAGAAGGCTTGGCTTAGTAACTGAGGCTCTAGATAGTAAATCCTCAACTTAATAAAGGCATTTACTACTCCCTTGTAGATGGATAAGAGGTGAGTTTTAACAATAGGCTCTAGAATCTCATTAAGTGTTGAGTTCCATCTTTGAATGAACCTTTTAACTAGTTCAAGTGGTCCTTGCATCACCTTCATCAATTGATCCAATGTTACATCTAGCTTCAAGTTGTATCTGAAGTGGTTAAAAAATTGGTCTATTAAGTTTTCATGGGAAGAGATGGAACCTCTAGACAAGGTTTGATACCAATCTAGAGTCTTTCCCTTTAGAGACAAGGGAAAAATCTATAATATTATATGAGGCCAAGCTTCTAAGAAGAGGTGCTCAAGCCAGAAGGTTACTAGATGTGCATTGGAATCCCTTTCACCATTGTATTTAGTGAAGTTTGAAATAGGAAAGGCCACATGAAAGGTCATTTGAGGTACCATGGGGCTTATAAGATCATCTTGATAGAAGTCTATAACCTTGACTATCTGAGTTGTACTAGCCTTGACTTTTCGCAGCTCTTCGATGAGATCTTGGATCATTTGCAAGGCCTAATCCAAGCCTTGGGGCATCTCTATGAATTGTGATATTTGTGTTGATGGTTAAGGTATCAATTAGGAGGCCTATGACCTCAAAATGGGTTGTGGTATAGAAGGAAGCTGTTGGATCATGATGGTCATACAGGGACCAAACAATAATAAGAAGGTCGAAGCAAGCACTTGGGGAGTGTAAGGTATAAAGGGTATTTGTAATCCTTGGGTTATTTGGGATTCCACAATGGGGCTCATTGTCATGGAAAATGGTTGAGTGGTGGTGAGAACCACCAGTGATAACTTTACAAACCAAGGCTATGTGGAAAATGGAATAGATGCAAAAAGGGAGGGTATCTATGGCACAAGTTGTACCTAGTGTGTGGCTATAACTGGTGTAGTTCCAAACATTGTGGGATACATAGGAGATGATAGTCTAGCCACCTAACCTACAAAAGTAACTAGAGGGGTTGAAGTAACCTAGGGAGCTATTGTTTGGAATAAACCCCTAATGAAGTTATTAGATTCAAGCTCAACCTAAAACTCATCAGTTTCTTCAGTTTGACTTGCAATACTAAGCTTCTTAATATGCTCATCCATCTTAATCAAATGAGTTAAAATATGGATGTGGGTACCATTCAAAGGTATTTTGTCATATGAGAAGGGGATATACTCCTTCCTGTCATGATGGTTACACCCATACTTACATTTGGCTTTAGCTTCCCCACATGGAATGAGTAGACCTGCTTAAATTTTTGCACAAATGAAATTATAATTCCCTTCATTTATAAGGGAAAAATATGGGCTTTGACCTCTTAGCCTAAGGGATTATCTACATTCAACCATAGCAGGGTCTTTGGGGTCATAGAACCTCACAGCATCTTGGTTTAATACCATTTCAGTCATGTAAATGGATAAAATTGTTGACTTACTAAAAGACATTATCTATGGATGTTGTATTGACATCTTACTATTTTTTAGTAAATCTCTTAATAAATTTAATTTTCCAAGGATGCAGTTGGCTATAAATGGAAAGGTAGTAGGAAACTGCTACTAAGTGGTGAGAATGGGAAAAAGGAACAGTGGTTTACCTACTAGATGAAAATTGGTGTCATAGTAGGAATAGCATTGAATGGAATGACATTAAATGAAATGAAATTAAATAGAATGGCATTGTAGTAGGAATGGGTGTTTCAATAGATGAAAAATTTACAATAAACAGGAAATTTTCAACATAACCTGACTCTATCTCTACTACCACACCAAGGCTTATGGAAGAAGGCCTGATGGCCAATGTTGGTTTTAAAGGTATGATGAATTAATGGAAGGATAGAAATGTAGTTGGCTTGGTATTGGGAAAAATGGTTGAAATAAGTTTATGGCCAAAAATTTGGGTGAAGGTCCTCCTTCTAGTGCCAAAAAACTATTGGTGCTAAAACTTTTGATTGTTGGAATGGAAAAAAAACTAAAAGATACAAGTGTTAGAATAGTTTTAATCCTCAATCCCAAGGGCCTCTAAAAAATGGAATTCAAGGTATCCTAGACAGTCTTGCTAATCACCCAAGGATTTATGGACTATAAATGGAAATGGCTGTGAAAACGTAAACATAATCATAGATGAAATAAAAAATGTAAATGTAAAAAAAAAATGGCCAAATAGAAAGATAAATGGCTTTAGAAATGGAAATGAAAATGGTATTATAGTTGCAAATCTGAAATGAAAACAAGTATTGAAATTGAAATGTAAACTAAAACTTGCATAACATGGATAATAAACTTTATAAAAAATAAAGAAGAAAGGTTCATGAACTATAGGTTTTATGCCAAAAGCATAAGAAGTTACTTGCAAAAGCTCGAAGTCCATTGGAGAAGGCAAGCTACATCCTACTACAACTCCACAATTTTCTTTCTTCCCAGATCCAGTTTTCAACAACTTTCTATCGATTTTCACCAAGGTCTACAATGTGACAATGGAATTGGTATTGCGCTTTTGGAGTAATGGAAGCTACATGGAACTCTTTGTGCCTATCATAGTACTATTTTCTACTATCAAACAATGTTGCAAGGTGAGGTTGTAATGGGCTTTGGTGGTTGTGGAAGTGCAAAAATTACTACTGTGAAAGTTGTAAAATGCCAAAGTTCAAAAATGCTAAAAATTTGGGAACCTAAAAATAGTGTTCATGTTGGATTTTTATAGGGTAGGGTTGCTATTTTTGGATCTGTGCATAAATACCCTAATTTTTAACAAATTGGTGTCAATGTCCAGGTTATAACAATATTCTCCCAATGTAGTTACTATTTGTGGTAAGTCTATAATGGAATATGGCCACAAAACCCATCCGTTTACTATAAATAGTAAATAGACTTTTTTGACTACACTAGAACCATCCTTATTACACTACCCTTGGTCAATAATCATCTACTTTTAGCATAATTGTCATTTATAGTAAGTTTGAAAATGGGCTAAAACCATAAAAGCCATCCATTTACTATAAATAGTAAATGGATTTTTGTGACTACGCTAGCACCATTCTTACTACACTAATATTAGTGGACTATGCTAAGGTTGTTGGAAAATGTCAAAAGTGGTGGAAAATGTGCAAAAAAATTGAAATTGAGGAAATGATGGAATCCATTAGAAAGTGTTATGTCCAGTGAAGAATGTTGTCTACGCTGACCATTGTTGACTTGGGATGACTACGCTAGTTGTTGCTGGAAGAACAAAAACTTCAACAATCCCAACATTTCACTTCTACTAGGTCTTGGTAGTGATTATGCTAGCTATTGTGGCTACTGTGACTAATATAGCTACTATGTCTACTAAAAGTGGCTCTAGCATAGTTGGGGCTATAACCCTATGAAAATGCCAATTTTAGCTATTCCAAAGATATTCTTAGCCTTCCTAGGCACAAATATAGACATTAGGTGCCTTTTTCTATTTGGGAAGTGAGGCAATAATAGCTTTTGAAGCATTTTTTAGCTTCACAAAGCTGAAATATGTAAGATTGTAGCTCATGGACTACATATCTCACATTTATAAGGAATCCTTACCTCAAGTCAAGAAATGAAGGCTACAACATGAAATTTGGTGTTGTTTTAGTTAGTAAGACAAATTGATGGAAACATCTTCTTCAAATTAAGTTCATCTTCCAAAGATTCCTTTACACATCCATATTTTAAGAATTGATACACACTACTTCCAACTTTTTCATTGAAGTCTCCACAAACAATAAATGGTACTAGATCTATATAACTTAGGAATAACTTATTCTTCAAACTTTCTTCATTTGCTTAATCAAGTATGCTCCTTGACACAGTCTAACATCTAAACATATGGATTTGGAAATTAAATAAGTGTTAACTATACATACACATCTTCCTAATGGAAGCATTTTTAAAATTACTACCAAGGCTATGTGATTTTTTTGAAATCTTAACTATTCTTTCTTTCCCATCTCTTGAAGTTCTGGAATTTCAAAAATCATATTCTCTAAACTTCATTCAAATATTTGTACTAATTCAAACTTATCTTTTTTATAAAAGATCGTACAACCATCCATGTTGTGATTTCTATAGTAGGCTAATCTGTATGGCTCAAAAGAACTTCCACAAAAACCTTTTTGCTTATAAATACCTTTGTATTCCATCTTTTCCAAGTCTAGTTTGAATTGGTATATGTATTCCCATGGAAAAACTTCTTGTAGGCATAAAACATCAACATTTAACTCTTTTAATTATTTTAAAATGCATGGGTATCAATTTTCATGCCAATCCAAGGCCCATGATGGACATACTCAATGTTGTCTCTCACTTGCTAGAGATCTTGCAAGCACATTGTATGTTGCAACTTTCATTCTCTCTTGGACTCTCTTCCAGATTATTTCTCTTCATGGTATCATACACCTTGTTGAAACAATATTCTGAGTCTCCATGTTGTTTTTCTATATGATTTGGTTGCAAGACAAATTGATATATATTTTCTTGATTGTTAAAGATTTTTCTGTTTCATCAATTGATCATCAATTAATACATCAACTGATTAATTGATTTACTACCTTGTCTAATTTTAATAATATTTAATGATATTATCAACATCTTAATGACCTTTCTACCCCCCATAAGACACTGACTCTAGTAGTATAACTAATGACATGCCATAGGAATCTTAAGACTACTTGCAAAGGTTATTTTTCCAACAAGGCATGATTAGTTATCCTATGTTATTGACTTTTAAGGCACAGTTTCATAATATCATCAAATTATTAGGTACTTGGATGATAAATCTAGCCTCACTATTAAGTTTAGAAGGATGAAAAATGTTGAAAACATATGTTAAAAATAAACATCACATGCTCGAGTTGTGCTAAAATTAAGCTTTTGAGGGTCTTAAGATACTATATTGGGAAATGGGTAAAAACTAATTTCTAGGGTTCCTTGGAAAAGATCTAACTTTACCATTATGTCTAGAAAGCTGAAATCTATAGGAAAAAACTCTTCATTTTCTGAAAAAGACTTTCAAAATCAAAATTTATGGCTTTTAAGGTATAAAACCTTTGGCACAAAAAACGAGACTTCTCAAGATGTCACCCATCCCATTTCTACTCTAGGACAAGTGCATGCATCCACTTGTATTTTATGGTTGATGATCCTAAAACTCAAAGAGAGATATCATGGAACAATGGATCATATCCTATGGGAGTTTGATGATTATTCCAAATCTAGGAGATGCCCAAGTATTCTTAGTATAATACCAACAACACCTTGGTGCTGGACCACCACATAAACACTCTATTCCAAAATCCTCCTGGAATACTCTACCAACTAGAAGTGTAAGCTTGGTTTTAAATTGATGCATTTTGCTTATTTTTAGTTTCCATGTTGTTTACTCTAAGTATTTTCATGCTTTATTTTTGCAGGGATAGGGTAAACTATGGAGGATTAGCTAAAAATGACCAAACCATGTCTATGATCCCTATAGCTTTGGAGGAGTTTATACAAGGTGAGGCTAGAAGAGTGCAAGTGCTTAAATAGCTTGGTGATGAGTTCAATATGTATCTTATGCGATATTCTTACGTATACCAAACATTGTAGCTACCAATCATGCACATGGATGGTGGGCTCACCGAGACCTAGGAGAACATGTGCCAATTCAACCTAAGATTCCAACTTTTCCTAAGCATGATTAGTGAAATTTATTTAAGTGTAATTAATTATTTTAGCTTTTTTGATTCTTATGGTTTTATGCTTTTATGAGGCTAACATATCAACTATTTTATGCTACAAATTTCACTCTTTTAATTCACTCTGATATGTTGAACTTATTTCATTATTTTGATGAGGGGATCACCAAATTCATTACTCACATTCAAGGCTTTCCTATGGTTTTGAGTGTTGATGAGTCTATGTTTAGTGAGCTCTTTGACATATCTTCAAGCAGTGTCAAGGTTTTTGTTAGATTAAGGAAAGATGTAGGACATAGAGTAAAAATGAAGGCTTGGCTTAATTCTTCTTCTAATGCTACACATTTTTTAGCAAGTATGAAGTTGAGAAAGCAAATGATACTTACCTTCTTTTCTACTCTAGATCCTTTCCCATGCTACTATCATAATAGAAAATCATAGGAGTTCAATAGGATTGGGCAATGAAGAAGGTTTTAACCAATGGCACTACATTTGGTTAGGCTACCTTCTTAGTCACTAGGCTACAGGATGAAGTATGAAAACTCTATAATAACCTTGACTCCATATACCACATGCATTTTACATTTTTCTATACATACTTTAGAAGGTTTTTGAAGTTCATGGTGATTAGGAAGAATGAAAAGTGGGTAGGATACGATGCTTTCCAACTTTTCAAGCCTTGGACTAAACATATCACACAGGTTATGCATTTTCAAGATCCACTCATGCAAGATGTGAGAAGATTGTTGTTTGTTACCAATAATAATATTTTTGATTTACATGATCATTCCCCTAATCAAATGGGGATTGAGACCTATGCTACATGTGATGATGCAAAAAGGATCAAAAGGGTATGCGTAGAGGCAAACGACACTACTAGAGCAAAGATGAAGAAGCCACATGTTGAAGCAAACATTCAAGTTCATGATTAGCAAGCACTTAAGAAAATGACAATCAAGCTTAAAAGGGCAAGTCAAGTTGTTGGAGGTAAGTAGATATTTTTTGTATTTTTTTATTTTTTTAACTTTTATATATTTTTGTTATATTTGTAGTTATATATTCTTGTTGTTAAAAATGTCTACTAATCTTTTTCTATTTTTTTTATTAGCTTTTGATTATTGTAGGGAGGCAACACAAGTTGGCTACCAAGGCTACCATAGAGGAGAAGCAATGATGCAAGGAAGAGGAGGAGAGGGCATCCATGGAGGTTCTAAATATCTTGGATTCCATCTTAGGTGATTTTCCTTCAAAAAGCAACCCTCCGATGGACATGTCTCATGATCTACCTAGTATGTTTTAGGGATTTTTTTATATTTTCATTTATTTTAATTTTTTATATTTTAATTTTTTTATTTATGTTGTTATAACTAATGTTGAACTGATATGGCCATTATTGAATGTGAACCTCCTCCAGAAGCATCTACATCCACATTCTATTCTAAACCTTGGGTGGAGGCCCTAAATAAGATGGAATTTATGAAAGAAATGATGGATGACATGGTTAATAGGTTACAGTAGATAGCTCCTAACTTTGGTAAAACAAACATTTTTATTTTGCATTTTTCTATGTTTTTATGTATTTTCATGTTATATGGCTACATAAATTTAGTATTTTTTTTATGTTTTCGTGGTCTTAATATTTTTGGTTATCGCATTTTCCAAAGTAAAATGGACCCCTCGTGAGACTTTGAATTTTATGAGTTCTTTGAACTTTCTTCCAATGTTGAGAACGTTCCAAAAAGGTGGTATGAAGGGGCCATAAAATATACTACATATTATGCAAAAACATTTTGGGAGTCCTAATATTCGAACAAGTTCTTGTGAGAGTGGGTTGTAGCATTGAAGAAGCAAAACATGGAACTAACAAATAAAGTTAAGAGCCTCAAAGATCAAAAGCAATTCATAGAGGCTTGCATGGCCAATAGGAACTCCTTGCACATGAAAGAGATTAAGTGGTCATTGTATTAAAATGCCATACAAGGTAAAGTTACTCTATCCAAGAGCAATGTGGAGAACAACATGCAGATGAAGCTCTTGATTTGAAAGTCTAAGGATTGGTGAGATTATTGTGCCTCTGTGTTAGAATGGAGCAAAAATCAAAAGGCTATACAAGGCACAAAAGGAAAACTAAATGAAGTCATGGAATGAGGTAGCCATGAAACAACGTAAGTATGAGTTATTTGAATAGGGGATAGGTGTAGAGAACACCTTCAATAGGTGTGAGGAATCAATAACAGTTGTTGATTCTCCTACTCCTCATATCACTATTGAATTTTGGGCCACTTCTACAATTGACTTTTCCTACACTCCACCTGAGCAGACAAACATAGAGAGGGAAAAGCTCTTGATTGAAGAGGATCTAANCGAATATTAGGACTCCCAAAATGTTTTTGCATAATATGTAGTATATTTTATGGCCCCTTCATACCACCTTTTTGGAACGTTCTCAACATTGGAAGAAAGTTCAAAGAACTCATAAAATTCAAAGTCTCACGAGGGGTCCATTTTACTTTGGAAAATGCGATAACCAAAAATATTAAGACCACGAAAACATAAAAAAAATACTAAANATAGTTTTATGTTATAGTGATGATAACATTGGAGATGACATTGATGATGATCCTTCTCCTCCTCCTAACATTTAATCTTGGCTACTATCAGACATGTTATACTTTGTTCTTTTAGCTACCTCATTTTTTTTGTTATTTTTGTTTAGCTGTCATAGCCTTAGAGACTATGTATTATTATTTTTATTCTTATCATCTATTGCATAGTGCAATTATGGCTATTGGACATGGATATTATATTTTTATTATTTATCACTCAGTGTGATCATGGCTACTATTTTGGTTTTAAATTTTTTGGTCTTTTATGTTTTATATTTTTTTATATATTTGATGTTTTCTATTTTTACATTATTGTTTTGTAATTTTTTGTGTCAATGTGAAGAATAAACATATGCTATAACTCAATGCAAAAATGTAAGTAGGAATATTTGGTAAACTAGCAAACATGATGTTATAAAGCAAAACCTATAGGGAAAAATGTAAACATCTAAGTAAAACCTGAAAACAAGGTTACTAGTTTAACAGCCACACAATATGTACATGGATAAGAAAATAGGCTACGTACTCAATCACACACATGTTTAATAATCTTTGAGAGATTAGAGAATGTATAAGATCTTTTTTACATGATTTTGTACTTCTGATTC
>MNCI01017673.1:0-10660 GCA_015680685.1 Gnetum montanum
GCGCACACACTTTTGCAGATTGCAATGCTTCATGTCCACTTGAGTGTGAAATAAATCCACAGGGAAGTTGTGGGGTATCCTGTGTTAAATATATGCCACATGTGTATTGCCTCCACACCACAAAATGCCACAGCCACAGCCACGTTTCTTTGGCTTATGCATATGAAGTCAGGTTGAGCTTCAGTAATCAGTACAGGTTTCCTATATATTGGGCCTCTACTCTGTTTCCTTCTCACAGTGAACACAGCAATTGGATTTGGCGCAGTCTATTCCTACTACTACTCCAACGACACATCCTCATCTTTTCCGCTTCAATTTCTTAAACTCAAGGGAAAATGGTGAGAGGCCCAGTTGGAATCATTGGCAGAGTTTTTTGGAAGTTTGCGCAGTCTCATTCTCCTCACAAAATGATGAGATTTGTTCGGTTGAAAAATGGGGAGCATCATATGATAAGCAGAGATGTGCCCAAGGGGCACTGTGCAGTCTATGTGGGTGAACACACAAGCAGATTCGTCATTCCAATTTCATTTCTCAATCACTCCCTATTTGCTCATCTTCTGCAAAAGTCTGCTGATGAATTTGGGTTTGATCATCATCTGGGCATCGTCATTCCTTGTGATGAGAGGTTGTTTGAGCAGCTAGCATCCTTCCTCAGCTCTGCTACAAGGAAGAAGAATCAACCACAACACTCCAAAATCCCAGAATTTGCTGCTGTCTGAACTCTGAACTCAGAAGAATGAAAATTAGGGCTGACACAGTGGTTTTGGAGTTTGAAGTTGGTCATTCCGCTAAATGGAATGGACTGGTTTGGCAGGTGTTTCGAGAACCCACATGAACATCGATGCCAACTCTTCAATGGCGGGTGCTGAGAGTCATGTTGGGAGCAACGACAGAGATTTTGACAGCGGAAGAAGTTACCAGGGAAGTAGCAAAACGGAAGGATTTCAATGCTCAATCTGCTCTTGTTGCTCTGCACAAAGGACGTATGAAAATGGGAAGGATTTCATTGCTGAATCTGTTCTCGTTGCTCTGCACCAATGTAAAATTGTAAACACAAATACGCCTTTCATATGGTTACGGTTCAAAGAAACACTATTGTGGCTACTTCATTTTATTTTTAATCTTTATTTGTATATCATTGACAACAGCATAAATGGAATAATTCTTCGTGTTGCCTACTATCAGTGAACGGGACACTTCAGTCAGATAGTTTCTTCGGTTTGTATTGTAGACAAAGTTTCCTAAAATGGACCTCCAAACTTCAATAGAAAGTTTGTATTGTGATAGGATTTGATTATGTTTAAAATTTGTAATCTTGTATTTTAAAATGTATTGTATTCCAGAATTTTCTTGTCTTAATCTTCACATCAATACCGAAAGTGAAAACCCCATGTAAACTGCAAATTTTGCTGGGGTAGCATAAGCATTTGAAATTAACGTTTACAATCCACCGACGAAAACTTTAGTGTGAAAGGACTTTTTGTTCGTTGTTGACAATCATTATCGACAACTTTGTTAACAGGGCCTTTCTCGGTACTCCACAGAAAACTACGCGTCATGCTGGCCAATCAATAATGTATCACGGTATAAGAAAAGGGGAATGGATGGATCAAAGTTGCCCACCTTTTGAAATCAAGATATAAATGTCTCTTCCTTTGTCACGGTAATAATTAGAAAAAGAAAAAGAAAAACATGCCACTGGCCATCACATTGAGATTGTACTATCAGTAAACTAATACATATACATATAATTCTAGTGCATTCCCTGCTCTTTGCATACGTTTGGTAACCACGTTTTTGGAATCTTAGGATGGGCGGCATATTCTTATCGTAAACACCACATTATAATTTTTCTTTTATTAATCGAAGTTTGGTTTTTTTATCCCTCCATTACATCACTGAAAATATCTAAAAAGGAGGAATGGTATTTGATTATTTCCTGTTTAATGTTGACCGTAATGTCCAGCTACATGGGTTCTTTGTTTTTCTTTATTTATTTATTTGAAGATAATATAAGATTCAAAACAAAATAAAAAATTGGAACTCTGAATTTGGACTCTATTAATATAGGCTATATAGGTGTTCATCAATTTGATGCACAGGTAAAAATATCCTGTTATAATTTGGACTATAAAATTTTTACAATGTGATGCACAAGGTGCTATAATTGTAAAATATAAGGTTTACAAATATAATCTTTTATTTATGAAGTTGAAAATTACCTGTAAATCATAAGCTTTACATATTACAAACTTATCTAACCATATAAATAGATCAATTATACTCCAAAATTCTTAGCCATGTTTGAAGTAGGAGAAAGCATAAATCAGCATCAGTGGAAGTAACTTTGAAAAAAACATATGCTGCTGATATTGCTCATTTATCATTCCAAGCAAGGAGATTTGAATTCTGTAAATGCCATCTGATTTAGTTATTATTCTTGCAAACTCAAATGCCACCGTACATTGTAAGAAAGGAACTTTTATGATTATTTTCATATTAAGAAAGTAAATTTGCCATTGCAAGATATGCTAAAATGTGATAAGAACAAGGTTTTATTATTCAAACCCGTGCAACAATTATAATTCTATCATATTCAACAAATGCAAAGAAGAAAGTAAAATCGTTATCATTTGCCGTTAAATCGGAGCAGTGATCCGAGACACTGCTGCAAAGTAAAATCGTTATCATTTGCCGTTAAATCGGAGCAGTGATCCGAGACACTGCTGTACCTGAGATTTTAGGAACGACAATTTTAGCTAAAAATAGTGAACAATCTTCCTTTTATTGGATTATGTTTGGTATTAAATACGGCCAACACTAGCATCATTTCAGTGGTAAAGTACAGACTACAGAAAATACTATGAAACAGATCTTGCACAGCTGGAGTGCGCCGTCCAAATATTCATATGGCTGTGATTAAGACAAAACATCATGAACCCACATGCAGAAAAGGTAGCATAGGCAATCATCACCGCCAATGATGAAAGATCCAAAATTGTCTTTTTCCTCAAAGATAAGCCTCTCCGCAGACAGTATAAATGTTAGGGATGATATCCATGCATGATAAATAAACACAGAGGTACAGCAATCAGAGAGGGTGATGCATCACCATAGGAACATGCAAGGTTAACATCATGTTTGTACGAAAATCGTATGCGGTCACAACACAATCTTAACCATGAATATAACTTTTGAGAACCACTGCCACTAACTTCTTCATTCAAGATTGTAATGATTCATGCAATGGACTGGTCCACCTGAGTATGAAATGAATCCACAGGGCATGTTTTTCTTGAAAGCAAAAGTTGTGGGCTCTGCTGTGTCAAAAACACCTCACATGTGGTGCCCCCCAAATCCACAGGGCACCCACAAGCCACCCACCTAGTGCTGACACACAGTTTCTCTTTTTCTTTGTTTTTGGTTGAAGAAGTTAATTTGCTTTCTTGAGTAATCAGGAGAAGCTTCCTATATATTGGGCCTCTACCCTGTTTCCTTCTCATCATAAGCACAGCAATTGCCATTGCCTTTGGCTTAGTCTCTTTCAATTGCTTTTAACATCACACATCCTCGTCTTTTCTATCCCAATTATCTGAGTTCTTGATCTCAGGAAAAATGGTGAAAGGCACCGTGGGAATTCTTGGTAAAGTTATTTCAAAGTTTGCACAATCTCAGTCTCCTCAGAAGATGAGAAGATTTGTTAGTTTGACAAATGGGGAGCAGCATAAGTTCAGCAGAGATGTGCCCAAGGGTCACTGTGCAGTCTATGTTGGTCATCATAGAAGCAGATTCATCATTCCAACTTCATTTCTCAGTCATTCTCTCTTTGCCGATCTTCTGCAAATGTCTGCTGATGAATTTGGGTTTGATCATCATTTGGGTGTCATCATCCCTTGTGATGAAGGGCTGTTTGAACAGCTAACATCGTTCGTCAGCACTGATCAGAAGAAGAAGAAGCAGCCATTCCACTCCAGAATCCAAGGATTTGCTGTTCTGTGAAGTCAGAAAGGTAGAGCTGACATTGTGGCTTTGGAGTATGGATTCTGTCATTCCAGTAAATGGAATGGACTGGATTGGATTTGCAGACGTCCTCAGTAGCACCCACATCAACATCAATGCCAAATCTTGATTAGCGGGTGCTGTGAATCGTGGGCAGCAATGAGAGGAAATTTGATAGCGAAGGCATAAAGTATTAGCAAAAGGGGCTCTGCACTGATTGCTCTTATGAATGTAAATGGAAATTTTTCATACGGTTACAGTAACAGAGAGAGAATTTTAAATTCTTAATTCTCGCCTTTTGTGTCTTATATTTGCAATAATTGGCAGTACTATAAATTTAATAATCGAACACTTAACGCCTTTTCAAACTTTTGCCTAACAATGTTGCAGTCTACTCTGTAACATTCAACTTCATCTTTTGTCTTTTAGAGGTTTTTTTTTTTTTTCCTTTTTTTTTTTTAAACCGAGTGTTTCCTAAAATCCACCTCCTTGCTTTGATAGCACTTTTGTATGTTTAAACACAGTCTATTTTACTTGCTACACTGTGACATCACCCCCTTTTTTTGAAAGTTGGTTTACAGAACCACATTGTGCAAACGCTGCCAAAATTTGGTTGTATAAATCTGAATATAATGCGAAAAACCTGTCTATACTGAAAATCTTGTATTATGGCAAGCATTCAAATTAATCTTGACAATGAACCCATAAAAAATCTCTTTCTAATAAACATCAGAGATGTAGTTGCTTAAAGCTTGATAGGACCCCGATATAGGTGCTTTTAATAAAACAGGCGGCCTGAGGAAAGATGCTCCGTACTCGTTCCTAAGATTCTATTCTTTTCAACGATAGACAACATTGCTTTATTGGCATTGACTGATTGCATCTTACGGGTCCATCTCAAACTGGTGCACAATATGACATACCATACCATGGCAATGAAGGAGCTTTTCAATGTTGCTGAACATTGACATACCATACCATGGCAATGAAGGAGCTTTTCAATTATGCAGGAAAAGTTAAGTAAACCTTAAAAACAATAGACATTTTTTTCCCTGGTCACCTAACAATAGGGGAAAGGGAAAGGGTAGGGTTTTAAAAAACAAAAATAATAATAATTAAAAATATATAGAATATATAGGATCATTAATAAAGATAAGAGTTTATAGAAAAATATTTAGAAATATCTTTTCATGTTTTCAATGTTACATATGACTTTTGAAAAAACTTCTCCTAAGGATTTAACAATGACATGTATAATGGTAAGACTCTTGATTTGGAAGATCTAAGTTATATGTCCAAGTTCTAATTTGATGACATATCTTAGAGGTAAACACTATTTTAAAAAAGTTTTAGGTTACAACACCCTCCCTGTTCTCTAGGGTAGGACTCTAGGTAGCAAAAGAATTAGGACTTGCCCTTATTTAGGAACATCCTTATGAGTTTTCACTTCTTAATGAAGGCATTTCTAGAGCCTCAAAGGTTTCCACTTTTTACAAAAAAGTTTCTTGTAAATAGAAGAAAACTATTTTCTCTAAAGAAAAAGAATACAACAATAAAAAATAAGACACATGTTGCAATAGAAGCCTAGCTTGACCAACTTGAGCTCATAAAACAAACATGAACTAATACTAGAAGAAATGAATCAATTGTTCAGCCTTTATGAGAAGCTTTGATATTTAAAATTGTAATTGAAAAGTAACATTTTCAGAATATGGCATTTAACTCAAGAGATTATAGTTATGCTCATAAAGATTTATTGTGAATACAACCATGAGTATGAAAGAGTCTAGATCCATCTCCTTTGACTTTTGAAAAGTAAAACCTTTTTATAATAATCTTACTTGCAATATTTTTTTCATTGATTCTATTAGCTTTATATTAATACTATCCCTTTCAAAAAAAAAACTTTGGTTCAATTCTAATGCTTCAACTCATTAATTTTCTTTTATTCTTAGATTTTTCTTAGGTTCAAATGCATTAACTTTTATTTAGTTTCTTTTGATTTTCTTTCATATGCATTTTTTGGGTTTTTGATTTCATTTTCTTTCATCTTATTAATTTTTCTTTGCTTCTATTTGATTTTCTTTTGTCTATATTTTCTTGGATTTTGATTTCATTTTGGTTTTACCCCGGTTTCATCACTTTTAATTTTATTCGTATTTTTTCTAGTAAATTTTATTTGTTTTCATATGATTTTCTTTGGTTTGAATTTTCTTAGTTTTTTATTTGCTTCCATCATCTAGTTTTCTTTCGTCTAAATTTTCTTGGCTTTTGATTTTAGTTTGGTTTCATCTAGATTTTGTTACTTTTAATTTTATTTTTCTTGCATTTTTAAAAAATATTTTATTTTTCTTTTAGATTTTTTAGTTTTATTGTGCTCATTTCCATTTCTTGTTCGTTAGTTTTTTTTCAAATTTTGCAGAAGGTATGTAATTTCTTCTATTGAAAGTTACAAATTTACAAAGCACATCACACCCTACAACTATATGCATAGTCCATGAGACTTTTGGCGATGTAATACCTACTTATGAAGCTAGAAAGCCAATAATTTATAGTTTATAAAAAATCAAAATATAATACATTATTTTTATAAAGACTAATCAATAATTTATTATGAAAAGAAAAATTATTGGGACTGACCACAACACTAGGATTAGACTCATACCCCTCTCCTCTATGATCAAAAAATGAATGTGCATTACAAAAAAGGATTTGTGTGTATTATTTTGTATGAACCTATGGCTGAAAATAAAAATAGATTCAAAATTCAAATAACAAGCACTAAAGTATGTAGTGCAATGGTCAAGAAATTTATCTCTTGGAAGGTTATGGTATCATACCTTAAACTTATGCCTAGAAAAACATAAGGAATTACTTGTAGGACATGAATTAAATACTTAGAAAACTATATAAACTATATGAAACACTTACCATTAAGAAATTAACTATTGGAAAAATTTAATACACTAACCATGAAACCATGATATCCAATAAGTACACTTGAATCAACAATTAAGAACTAGGTATCTTATAATATTCATACATTCCACATCTCATATAAAAATCTTTCTTAAGTACAAAGTTTATATGAAAATACAAGATAGAAAATCTATATAGGCTATTTTTACAAATCCATAATATGACTCCAAACAATACAAGAGTAAATGAATCTTTAACTCAAATCTCATCATTAAGATCTTTATCATTTCTTGATGTCATTGGCACTATAATTTGGAATCTCTATCTAAGCCTTCATCCTATTATTTGCATGGAACATATGCAAAAATTGTTAATACTTCTTTACAATAGAGAAAACCATATTGGTGCCTTCTAAAATAATATTAGAAGATGGGGCCCAGATGTTGCAATTACACTATTAGAGCCAACAATAAATAATTAACATAAACCATTAATCCAATAATTATTTAGATGATTTCCTTGAGTTGCCACATCAAATATTAGAATAGCCATAAGGTCAATACTAAAACTAGTGTTCAAAGTTCTTATTTGAATTAATTCACTTCTATAGACCATCCTTAGAACTATTGGAACTCTAATATTCTCATTACATCTTGGCTTGTATTCACACTAGTGTCAACCTTATAGACATCATAAGCCTTAGTTTCTCACTATCACCTTAGACTCTTGACCACATATATCTAGTTGATCATTGGATACTAGAAATCATCTACTTTGTTGATGGAATCCTCCAATGTGAACACTATAAGATCCCTAATATCTGTCCTCTAAATTTACTACAATTTCTTTCCCCATATCCTCTTAAAATATGTGGTTAGACTTATACTAGTAACTAATAAGGATATGACTTATTATAATGATAGGTTGATTATAAGGCCTATGTACCTTCTTCTCTTATTATTCATAAAAAGTTGTTTATGAGATAGGACCTTGCTACTTCATATAATTCTAAGAATTGATGCATCAATAACATACCAACTATCTTTAGTAATACTAAAAGACCTCAAATACTAGTAAAGCTACCGATGAGTAGCTAGGTACCCCTACACCCAACCATATAAATCACAAAGCATTCACGGGCGATTTGGTCAAAATCCATGGACTTTATAGCTTCTGGTGCACTAGTCTTCTCCAAAGTAAACCTTGTCCTAAGGTCATTCATTGTCTTCCAAATTACACTTGTGAAGTACAAAGGTATGGTTAAGTGAAATCTAGGTATATGATTTTTATCATTTTATGTTTTATGTTCTTGGGTGATTGAAAAGAGAGAGATAGAGTAATTAAATGAATAATCTAAATGAACTAACTAACTAGTCTTTAACTAATCCTAACATAAGCATCTATTCCCACTTTCATACATATCCTAAACCCACATAACCACTACTGGGTTGCCAAGCACTATGCTACTGGGTGCACCAACAATAATTTTGCTAGGATTACCAAGTGAATACGTGCTACGTTCAAAGTAGTCGTACTTATGTATTTAATCTATCTAGCTTATCTTACTTAATTAGCTTAAACAACTTAATTACTAGAAAATATTGAATAAACAACTAAAAATATTAAATGCATAAGCAAAACAATTAAACTATCCAGAATGCTACAAGGTTTATTAAGAAGTTCATCTTTATTGTTGCACACATAGCTATGCTCAGGTACAATAATGCTCAAATAAGGATTTGTACACTCAATGAATCTTGCTGTGGGCACTTGGGAAAAATATTCTAACTTTTGACTAAACAAATTGCAAGAGCTCTGCTACTACTAAGAATTTTGATGCTATAAATGTAGTTGGTGAGCACGTATTTCTAGGCCAAGACAAACCCCTACATAGACTGGGTCACATCAACATAATAAACTATGTTGATGGGGCCTAATTAATGGGGCCTAGTCGACACAACAAACCACATTTCATCATACCCTCACAACTAAATGAAAAACTGGTCCTCAAGTTCTTTACAAAATTGGGAAGGTATGGGATTATTGACTGGCTCTTGGCATACAAAATTGAGTGCCCAGTGTATGGATCAACCAAATTACAAAATGGGCATCATACAAAAATTTTGACAAACACACCCTCTGATTACATGAAGACAAAAGAGAATGTTGCACAATTGCAGGTGGTGGAGGCTCTGACAGACCTTCTCCAACTCTAGGCATAGCTGATGGCTGAGGTGGTTATGGTTGTCCTACTACTATTGCGACTTCAGGTGAAAGGCCAAAAGAATCTAGCAATGCTTTTATCTTCTCTTCTTTACTCATGGGATCATTCACGGTCACACAAATTCACCGATGTGGGCTAGAATTGGAATATCCCAAGGACAAGGCAAAACTAGAAGTAGCTCCTTGATGTTGACAACCCAAGCTATGAATTGTTTGCATTCAATGTTGAATACTCGAACTATGTCTTGCAATGCCTAGTAGTTTTTCACTCTTTTGGCCAGGTTCTCGGTGACTAATCTTTGGTTAGTGAATTTTGTCTTGAGAAACTTGAGTTCAGCATTTGCCATTGCAAGCTTATGCTTCGTGTCTTTATGATTCTTGAACTTGGCCTCATACAATAAGTATGAGTTGGCCACTTACTTTTCAAGCTCAGACAGTAGCCATTTAGCAATTAACATTGCTAGGTTTTCATAGTAGAGATTAGACAGCTCCATGTACTATGTCATCTCTTCAATCTACAACTCCTTCATGTAGATTTCCACCTTATTGTAGGAATCAATCCCATTGATGATGGATTTCCACATTTCTCTGCCTTGCTAGAGTTTCTGGAGGGCCTCATTAACCTTTACCTTCACCAGTTGGATATGTTTTTCATTTACCTCCTTTTGTAGGCCAACCTGGTCTTTGTAATGATTTTTAACTTTTTCAAATTTCAAAGCCTCATTTTTCTAGGCAACAATCTCAATGGTTGTTTACTAGCATAAAGCATGGACCTCCTCCATGGAGAGATTACAATTCTCCACTACTAATCTCCTTAATTTGGCATTTTCTCTAGCAAGCTATTCCTACTATTGGTGGATGAATTCTTCTAGCTATTATTTTTGTGCATCAACATTCTGCAGCCGATGATTTTTTGCAGTCAAGATTTCATTCTCTTGGCATGTTTGCATCAAGTCCTTCCATACTGAATGAGTTGCAACTTCTACTACAGACTGATTGAAGACCATCATTACCATTTTTTCCTCAACCTACTTTACCTGTTCTCGAAGTTATTGAAAAGCTTTGTCTCATGTTAATGCAGGGTTGATAAGAGTAGGGTCGGTAATTCAAGCATGAAATTCAGCAACTTCAATGGTCAACCATTGATTATGTGCTTGAGCTATTTCAAGTTTTCCTTCTAAGATGAGGCACTTGCCCTTTTCCTCTAGTAGCTTGGACCAGGTTTTTTATTTCTCACATGTGTGATTTTGGGACTTTGCATATATGTGACTAATGTGATGATAGATAGTTGGGGATTTATGTGGATAGTTGGCTATATGACAGTGTGTAGATGAGTTGTAGATAGATGATGTTTACCTTTGTTATCTTTATGTGGTATACCTTTGTTCTTTACTTTTTCATTTGCATCATTTCATTTTTTTTTCTTTTCTACATCCTACCAAACTACCTTGACCCTCAACACTTTATCTTAACCCTTGGCTACCATATGAATTTATATGTCTTTTTTAGTACTTTATTT
>MNCI01017676.1:9138-38264 GCA_015680685.1 Gnetum montanum
AAAATTGTAAAAATGGATCTTGTGACTTAGGTGGGTTTCATTTTAATCCCCCGGTGTACCTAAGGTCATATGATTTTTGGCACAATTTTTCTAAGTGTTAGTGTTAATTACCCTAATTGATGTCCTTTGGGCGATGATAAATTTCAAAAAAAATTAGGCACTTTTCAGCAAGTGTCTCTCCCCCACGACTAAACTGAACACTTCGGGTTCAAGCAGCTTCAAACAGAATTAAAATCGGAGCACCAGTGAGCGAGATATGAGTGAAAAAGCAAGGGTCATGCAATTGCAAGTCGTAGAGAAAAATTTCAAAAACTCCCCCCGCGTAAATGGCAGAATGATGCTATGTGTTGTGGTGGGGGTACCTATTTATAGGTAAATAGGATGTGATATCGTGTACAATGCATCGCGTATGCGATATCTCGGCCTTGCTAATGTGAAACACATGAAAAATACCGAATTGTTAATGATTTTTCTTGAAATTAATGTTAAATATCGAGGACATTGGTAAGTATTAAGATGTCCAAGGGTAATTTCATTGATTCGAGAGGCACTCTTAATGATAATGATGTGAACTTTAGCAATAAAAATTTGGCAGTTACGAAAAAAAGAAATGTAATGGTACATTGGAATGTTAAAATTTAGAGGGATAATGGTAGGGAAAGAAAATCAAGTGGAAAATTAAGCTAAGGGTAAGAAATTGTGTGCTTCAGCGAGAGAATTAGTGAAGATTACAAAAAATTACACAAGTGGGTCCTCCCCAAAGTAGGTTTCAACCTATAATGCCCTTGTGTAACCACACTTAAAGTGTCCATGGGCACTAGAAGGGTTAAAGGTAATCCGCACTATCTCCACAAAACACACACATGTAAATATCACCGGAATGAGATAAAAATTCGATGCTACATGGGACATGAGCTACAATTACATGAACAGTGAGATGAGGTGAAGTATAGAAAGGGATTGTAGAGACTGGGACATGAGGTAACTGACCTAGGGCACAATGAATCTTGCATGTAAAGCATGATTAAGGTGTCATTAACCCATCGTTCCAAGATCAGGACCAAGTCCATCCTTCTAAACAGTGACATCGCATTGTTTCATCCCATGATGAACAACTATGATAGTACCATAACAACAAGGTGTATGATCCTTGGTGTTTAGTACAAGGGAGGAGTGATTTTTGTTTTATGGCACTTTGTTTTTCTTTTTCTTCTCTCTCTCTTTTTTCTTCTTCTTCTTTCTTTTAAACTTTACTGAATCCAGAGAAGCCGCCAACCTTCAAGCATGGGTACATGTCTTTCCAGTGGGACCCCCTAGAATAGTGGTTGATTTTTAAGTGCCCTTTTGATTACTCTTACTCCCATTTTTCATTAGATCTACAAGGATCTTAGTACAACCATGTTGCATGACCACTCCCATAGCTGTCGCCAAAGAGAATCCGCAAGTCCCCTTGATGTCACACCCTAATCATTCCCTCTTGGTCCATCCTTCTTCATTCTGGGTATAATGAACACAAAATTAATTTTAAGTTTTTTTAAAAAAATTCAAGAATACCACTGTACCCTCGAACCTCTTTATTTGTAGAATGGATTTTGTGGGTGTAATGGGCTCATTGTTCCAGATAATTGCTCACTCATGACTTAATAACATAAAACACACCTGAACCAACGATCCACATGAGTGTTTTATTCATAGATGAGATTACTTACAAAATGTAAAAAGACAAAAACACAAAAAAAAAAAGTTGAAAAATGAAAAACTAGAAAACAAAAAAGTTGTAAAATTAAAGAAAAAATAAAAAGTGGTTATTAATCTTGCTTGTCTTTGAAATGGGGGGTATCCCTATAACTAATCAGTTGAGTATGGTAAGGATTAATAAATAAAAGATAAGGATCCTTGCATGTTAGAAGTATTGAAACTGGTCCATACTTACCCCATTGGGGTTCATACACTTGATTATAATAAGTATAGTGGGGCACTTTATACGATGTAGTTCCCAAATAATGAGTTGATCCACTATGATGTTAGTGACCATTAAATGGTATGCAAGGATTAAGATGATGGCTCCCATGGTTTTGTTCATTGGGCCGTATGGTTGTTGGAGTGTAAGTTGGTGGCCCTGTTGAAGTTACATGAGGTGTTGGGTTCGAAGGTAAGGGTGCACCACAGGGTTGGACTTGTGCTGGGTTGGAAGGTGCAGTGGCCTTGGAATTGTGTTGTCCCTTCCTATGGCCATGTTTAAAGAAAGGACACCTTTGATGTTGAGGAGGTTTTTCACTGCTGTTAGTAGCGGTAGCACAAGTGTTGTTCATGGGTTGTTGCTGTGGCAGAAGCACCTTAGGAATAGTTGGTGGCACTGTGAAAGGAGGGAAAGGATTAGAATGTTAAAAGTTAGGAGGAGTATAACATGCACAAGGTGTTGGTTGTGCTAGAGGCATGGGTTGATAGTATTGTGGAGAATGGTATTGTGGTGAGATAGAGCATGGTGGCCCAAATGGAGAAACAGGATGTTGGACGTGATAAGCATTTGGATTCGGAAAATATGAAGGGTGCCTCTAGTCTAAGGGTGGTCTCCACCACGACTGGGATTGTTGCCAATGCGATCGAACATAGTATCTCTGTACGAACTCTAGATGTAACGTGTTTCCCCAATGCTCATGTAAATATAACAATATTGGGCATTGGCCTTTGGGGTGATCATATAGGCATAAGATGCATTCATACGTATGATTAGCAGTTGAGCACTTATTCCCTTTATTCTTTTTTTTCGAATGTCTAATGTTTCTTCCTGCTTCTTGGGTTGTCAAAACTCTATCTCCAATATGGTTGATATATTCTCCACACTTTTGATACATCCATTCCAACATCTTATTGATCTTTGCCTCGGCTTCTTCTAACAATTGTTGTATTGGCAAAGATGATGTTTCCACCTTGGAATTTGTTGATCTCTCCTTGTTATGATCATGGACCTTTGTTGAGTTAAGATTTTGGTCCCGTTGATGTTTTTCAACACTCTCCCATGTAGCTATTTCTCCTTCTTCTTTTGCTACCCGCTTAATAAGCTCTTGGATTTGATGGGTTCGTAGGTTGTATAGTTGACCTCGGGCATACGTTCCTAAGGTCTCTCTTGTTTCATTACGTAGCCCATCAATGATATGGTACATTAGCCTTTCCTCGGAAAACCCATGGCCTGGACAGTTGTTTAACAGTGAATAATATCTTTCTAAGGCCATGTCCAAGGGTTCATGTTTTTCTTGTTTCCATCCTTGGATTTGTTTCCTCAAGGCTGACACTCTTGCGTAGGTTTGATATTTTTCGTTAAAGACTTCTACCATTGTTGACCAGCGTCGTATCGAATTTGGTTTTAACGATCTATACCATACTTTAGCTTGGTCAACGAGTGTCATGGGAAAGAGCTTAAGTTTCTGCCACCTATTATCAATGTTATTCCATGTGCAGGCATCGTAGAAGGCTAGTAAGTGTTGTTGTGGATCTAAGTCATAGCCTCTTGAAAATTTAGGAAAGTTGTTTAAATCGAGCCTAGGTAGACAGCTCTCTTTACGATGCCTACGTGAGATTCGAACGGCCTCTTGTATTTGCGTTAAGCTTGTAGTGGCCAGTGGGGGTTCATTGTCATTAGATAAGCTATGCTTTCATGCATTGAGATGACGTTGTTGTCTTTCATGTTTATAAGAAACTCCCACTTCAGGTTGTATACTCCAATCTTCATCATCATATAGTTTGTTGGTTCTCCAATGAACTTGCTCACTAAGTGTGGTGTTATTATGTTCTTGTAGAAGAGGCATTATCGTGTGTGAATTTATGTAGCTTTTTATAATTACTTCTTTCTAAGAGATATATCATTAAGTCCTTTACAGTAACCTTGTATGATATAACTAATCTAGAGAACTAGCACCATCCCTGGCAACAGCACCAATGATGAGTGGCGAGGTACCCCTACACTCAACCATACGAAACGAGCTTAGCACTCGCGATCCGGTCGAACTCCGTAGATGGACTAGTTGTGGCACCTAGATCATTAACCTTAGGTCGTAGTTCACTATCTTCCCACCTGGACTAGTATTTATATTTGTCACGTATGGTTTAGTCCAGAGTGAGGTGTATGATATGTTCCTAATTCTAACGCTACTCTTGAAGGCAGTGGAATGTAAGATTAACTAAGCTAAGCTAGGAGGAAAAGGGTAAGAAAGTCTAATCTAGCCTAAGTGCGACGAGCAACCGATTCCTTGATCATTCCCTCAAGTATAAAATGAACCTTATTCTTAGAGAGAAAGGGAGTATTCATACCCCCTAAAAATTCCAAGTCATTTTGGGATAGTTCTTGGTTCTTGAAGAAATGTGAAAAGAGCTAGTTGAATCCTATGGTAATTAATCAACCATTGAAGTCCATTGTTAGACTATTGAGGTTGCTGTACTATGAAGACTACAAGGTAGGATCATAGATTGGATGATATCTCCCTTGTGCTCTTTATAAATTATATTTGCATTTTAGCTTCAAATTGACTTAATCATTAAATCTCCATTTTTGAACTTATGTTAGAAGTTAAAATGAGAATTTATGATTTGGCTAATGAGTAACAATAATAAGTGTGGGATTGAATTGGAATTGAATTTAATCACTTGTTATGTTTTGATGTTTCTTTTACTTTCAACCATTCTTCCACAAATACAACTCACGGGTTGGTTATAGACTAGGTAACATTACTAAAATGAAGGTAATTTAGCATCAAATTTTGGCTAGGTCATCAATTTGGCATCGTTCTTGGGGAGGTTGGCAAAGTCAATCTTCATCAAGGGTTTGGTACACTTTTATTATTTTCTATAGTTATTTTATTTTTTCCTTTGAATTGGTAGTTAGTCTTCACTAATAAAGAGGTATGCGCTATTTCTTTTATTTTTTCATTTTATATTTCATGTTTTAGTAATGATTATTTTAATTATTTTTATGTAAAAAGAAAATAAGAAAATTAAAATTGATGAAAAAGTATAGGAGAAATTACAAGAGTTAATTTCTTTAATTCTTAAGATTGAAGAAAGTTATAAGAAGACCATCTTTAAAGCTATAATTGTAGGTGTAGTAAAAACTATTTGTAAATTTCTAGGACTAGTTGCTCATATTTGTATTAAGGAAGGGTGTGCTTGTTAATTCTTGATAACATTTAATAAGTAACCTAAGAATCCAACTCGAATACAACCTCCTAGAAATACTAAAAGTTATTATAAATGTACTGTAGCAACAAACGTAAAGTCTATTCTAGAAGAACTTGAACAAGAAATGCTTAGTATTAAATTGGATGAATTAGAAAGGGAAAGAGAAACTTCCACTAAAGCTCCTACAACTATTGAAACTTCCGCAACTCCTATAAATCAAGGAGTCTTAATTAGTAACCAAGATGAATTGGAATTTCAATTAACTCAATTAGCTAGGGAAAGGCAAGAATTCATCCAAAACAATACTAGGAGAACTGATGAGATTTTAGCTAATCAGCACATAAGTTTAACTCAATGAGTTCAGGGATTAGGACAAATTTTACAACCTCCTATCATAGAGGAACCAATAAAAGAAGAAATAAAATTGAAATACCAATAGAAATTTCTACACCAAGTGATCTAGAAACTCAATTTTCATTTTCAGTAACATTTAATCCTCTCATAGATACCTTAAACATAAGGACGGAATCAACAAATATAGTTATAGTTGCCATTTCCCAAGAAAAAAAATCCTATCATTACTCAAATATTAAGTCATATGGCCACTTTAGGAAGTACTACTCAATTGATAAGTTCCTTAAATTTTCAAACTACTCTTACCACAGTAGCCATCTCTATTTTAATATCTAATCCAAATCCTATTCCAACCATAGATATTTCCTCATTTACAGTTGGATTTCCAACATATCATGTTCCTCTCATAGGCTTTCAAAGCTTAATTCCTCTTTCTATTTGTAGTATAGGCTCTAATTTTCCTATAGGGCAAGCTCACCAAGGTCAAACCTTAGGGGATTTATTAAACCAAATAACACCTAATGTTCCTCAAGAATCATTAGTATTTTCCCTAGGAAGAAATTTAGAAGTTTAAAATTTCCATTTATTACCCATCTTTAGGGGAAAGAATGATGAAGACTCGATAACACATGTTAGAAAATTCAAAATCATGATAGCCATGCTAGCACCCCAAGGAGAAGATAGTTAAAAAATTAAAAAATGATAGCTTTTAAATCCACCTTAAAGGATAAGGTTGATTTTTGGCTCCAAACCTTAAGAACCTAGATAGGCTCGTGGGATGAATTTAAGGTAGCATTTATCCAATGTTTCCTCTCTAATGATAGGTTGTATATGTTGACCTTTTTGATAAATCATGTTTTTCAATACTTCGATATCAGGTATGCAATATCGTGACTCAAGATGTGATATTGTACATTTGATATCATAGGTTTACTCTTGAGTCTATAAATACAGTGCCCAGGCACACAATTGGGAGTAATTTTTTGGTAGTCAAGTAGCGAAACTCTTACAGTTTATTCATTTGAGAGTTAGAATATTTTCCAAGTACCTACAATAACAGGTCTAAGTGTGAACAGATCTCTATTCAAGCATTGATATACCTAAACACACCATTGGGTTGGCAATAAAGATGAACTCTTTGATTCATCCTTACAGCACTTGAGACTTTCTTTGTTATGCATTTATATTTCATGCAATTTACATAAACATTATTTATGCAATAATTACCTTTGATTAATCAAGAAACTCATTAAGATACACAAGCACGACCCCTTCAAGCATACGTGTGACACTTGGTAGCTCAGAAACGATTAGCATTTGACAACCCAGTAGTGTTTGCATAAAGTTCAGGATGTGTTCGAAAAGTGAAAATAGTTACTTGTGTTAGGATAGACTAGACTATAGTTTACATGGTAATTAATCACTCTTACTTTTATTCTTGTTCTAGGTGAGTAATTTGATAAAAACATAAAAATAATAAAAAATCTTATGCCTCAGTCACACTTAACCATACAATTGCATTTCACAAGTGGGATTGGAAAGACAACGGATGAACAAGACGCACACACTGTTTAGCTTTAGTGTACTTAGTAATTATAGTCTATGAAATTTGTCTAGATCGCACATGAATTCTTGTGATTCGTATGGTTGGGCATTGGGGTACCTTGCCACTAATCATTGGCACCATTGCCAGGGACTGTAGTTCTTCATGTGCTATCTAAACCCAGTGAAACTTAGTAACCTCGTTGTTCGAACCCTAAGAGTCAAATCTTACAAAAATAAAAAAATTATTATCATTAAATTAATCCTTAATTGCACACTATTTACAAGTTTATTAACACAAAACATCTTCTTCTCATAAGAGCCCATCTCCACCTAGGGCAGTTCAGGTGCCTTAATAATACCGAGTGATATATGCTCATCCCGATGAGTATGTACTAGAATTTACCTTCATCTTGCATCAAGATGAACTGATGCGGTGGCACGATATGGAAGGAAACATTGTGTTGCCACCTGACTAATCTTTTCTAGCAATGCTCTAGCTAATGCTAGTATGATACGGGCTTGAACATCTCCATGGAGAATACAAGATGTGAGATCTCGACTCAAGCTAATATCATCCCACTAAAGCACAAAGATTAAGGGATCGACAACTGGAACACCAACACGAGCTTGTGAAGGATAAGGGGTCAAATATCTTTCCAACTCTACCTGGTTTAATTGATGAAGATGACCACTTCTTTAGTGATTCTCCTCTCTTTGACTTTGTTTAAGGAGCCCTTAACTAGAATGTACAATCCAAAATCCATAATCTAGGTTCTAGTCAAAACGGATCCAATGATAAAAATGGATTTGGAGAAGTAAGTTAAGAAAAGGGGAACAAAGAAGATCATGATCATGATCGTGGTCATGAGCATCAAAGGGAGGGTGATAGGCATTAGTGCTAAGCAAGTTCTCCTTCCTCTTTCCCTTCATCATCATCATCTTCTTCTTTATCTGGTTTAGATCATGTTCATACAAAAAGTAACCATGATGGAAGTAACTGATGGGATCAAAAAAATAGAAGGGACCATTAGGATAGTTGTGACTGAAGATGTGGGAAATCCAGAGAGGTCCACTATCAAGAAAGAAGGGCCAGTAGAGAACATTTTAGGCACCACTATCATGGCCTTGATGAACTTCTACTTGCTACACAGGGTATGTTGAATATTATAGAGGTTGCAAGGATTTCAACAAGGCATGTGAAGAATAGAAAAATAAAGAGGCTGGACATGAACAACATCCCTTGGTTCAAGGGAGGATATGATGCTAATCCACAAAATCATCTCTAGGCCTTCCAAGATGCATGTGCCTTGCAAAATATTGAGAACGAATGACAAAAGCTGAAATTATTTCCAAGGACACTCATAAAGGAAGTAGAAAATTGGTATCAATCCTCGGAACCAGAATTAATCAGGTGGTGGAGTACAATGTTGGAATTATTTAATGACAAATATCAAATGTACTCCTGAGTATCCAATCTAAGAAAACAGATTCAAGGGTAGAAACAACTAAATCATAAGCCCTTGAATACTACTATTGGCTGATACTACTCTCTATTACATAGGTGTCTTGGCCATGGATACTCCTATCTTGATCAGCTTCGCCATATCATAGACTAGTTATGGTCTAAAACCAAAAAAACCCTTAGCGTCTATGCCCAAGAGAGATTGATAGAGTTAAATGATCATTGGATTCAAAAATTAATTGAGTAGGTGGCCAAGGAGGAGGGAGAATTGAGAAAATGTGAAAGTGCAGAAGAATACAACAGGGATCCTTATATTTGGAAAAAGGGAGTTCAATTTTGTGACAATGAGAATGAATTCGCTAGAGATGAGGTGGTTAATTAGAAAACCTTGCCATTCCAAAAATTGCAATAAAAAATATAGGTAAGGTTGATCAATTATGGGACTCCATGGACAATAGGTTTCAAACTGTTTTAAAAATTGCTGAAGAGTCCAAGGAGCAAAGTGGTGAGCATGAGTATTGGAGACGTAAGAAAATTGAATGCACCATATCTAAAGGTAAAGGTAAAATGGCTACAATAGAGATGGCCATAGATAGTGATTTAGATGATGATGGTGGATGTGATATCTACCAGTATGAACATCCTAAGGGATGTTGTCTAGTTGTATCACACTTGTAGGAATTTGGGGTGTATGCCTTACATCCATGACTTTCACAAAGGCAAACACTCAAAAGATTGCCTTATCCATAAGGTAATCCTTAATAGTTCCACCAACCATAGTAATACTATCCAAGTGGAACTCCTTTGCAACCCTATGAATTGTACTAGCAATGGTAGCAACCACAATCATGGGCATTGCCACCTCCAAGACAGTAATACCCTTACCGGCAACCAGATCCCTATTGTTCAGCAACCTTCATCTCCAAGGGACTTCTCTGGTCATGTTGCTACTTACCAACCTCACTACTACCCTTTTGAAACATGCCAATCACCCTATCCAAGGAGGGATGCCACCTACTACCCTCATGTACCTCTTGTTCCTACACTTACTCCTCCACCTCATACTTAGCTACCACCTACTCTGTCCATGCAAGGTGAATTGCCTACATAACCATAGCAAAGAAATGATACGAGGGTAGTTAATCTACAATTGGTTAACCCATCAAGCCAATCAGAACCATGAACAAAGAAAAGACCCTTCTTCCAACATTGCAGTGCACCAAAGCCCTCGGACACATCGATGGTTGGTAACCCTGCTCCTCCAACTTCCTCTGTTTCCTCTTTATTTGAGTCCCCTTCAAACCAAAATCCTTCTTGAATCATAGTATAATGCTGACACATGTTGTATCTGATTGGATTCGAGCTGGTCACTTGCCTAGAAAATTAGTTGATCCTGGGAGTCCCCTAGTTTACTTGCAAATTGTTATGAATGAGCCTTGTAAAGCTCTTATTTACTTCTATTATGATGTTAATTTGATCTCACATGAGATGTACATAATGTAAAACCTTCCTCCCTTGAAGAAGAGCAACATCCGGTTGGAACTGGCGGACCAGTCCATCACTGTTCCATTGGAACTAGTTGAGGACATCATTACCACCATTTGTGGGTGGTCATATCTCATTGATTTCCTAGTAATCAAAGTGAAGAACTGCAATGGGGACTTTCCAATTATTATGGGAAGGATGTGGCTAAGTACTGTTGATGCCAGAATGGGCATTAGAGATTTTTCCTTAGAAATATCGAAAGAAAATGAGTTTGGAAAGATCAAGAAGAAGAGAGTTCCATGTATTACGTACAATGATTTAGGGTGCCATTGTGTGTAGAATTTATGGTTAGTAAAACAAACATCTATCTCTACATGCAAGCATTGTACACCAAAACCTAATAGCTAGAGATGTTTGTGCATAGTAGCCATAAAACAAGAAGGCACCCAATGGCTAACAGTTGATGCTAGCAGCAGTACATTATGCATGGAACCTACTAAGGGCCTAATGTAGGAATATGTTGCAAGTATGGATGAACTTGAGCAAGTTCATTACCAGCTCTTCGAAGGAGTAAATGATGATGTCACTTAGGGTGAGTTGGAAATTCCTAACAATTTTAAACAACAGCCCCTTGAATTGATGATACTATCGACTAGAATGGAGTACGTATTTTTGAAAAATGGGAGGCCAGTTATTATTAATGCCAAGCTTACTGTAGAACAAAAGAAAAGGTTGATAAAAGTTGTGGAAAAATGGTCAGAAACCTTTGCCTGGTCATATTTTGAACTTACTAGGATAGATCCAAGAATATGCTAGCACCAAATATACACTAACCCCATTGTTAAGCTGAAATGATAATCACAGCAGCATTTGAATCCCAAGTTAAAACAAATTTTCAAAGAGGAGATTGAACAACTCATCAAAGTAGGATTCATATACCCTATTGCAAATAGTGAGTGGGTTAGTCCACTCATGATCGTACCAAAGAAAGGAGCCAAATGGTGGATGTGCATTGATTTGTGGCTACTCAACATGGCAACTTTCAAGGATCATTTTCCGTTGCCTTTTGTTGACTAAGTATTGGACACCATTTTTGGGCACTGTTATTATAGCTTTCTAAATGGTTCTAGTGGCTATAACCAAGTTCAAATTACACCATAGGACCAAGCAAAGATAACTTTCATAAGTCCTTGGGGGACTTTTGCTTACTATTAGATGCCATTTGGTCTATGTAATGCCCTAACCACATTTCAACAATTAGTTCTCAGCATTTTCCAACAATAGATCAATAGCAGGGTAGAAGTCTTTATGGATGATTTTTCTACCTATGGAGCTACATTCAAGCAAGTCTTGGATCATCTTGAGTAGGTGTTGAAGATATGTGTCAAAACAAATCTTCGATTCAATTGGTAAAAGAGCCATCTTATGATCTAGGAAGGCATAGTCTTGGGGCATTACACTTCAAAAGCAGGAATCAAGGTGGACCCTAAGAAAATAAAGGTCATCCAAGGAATAACCTATCAACCTGAAACAGTCAAAGAAGTTTGGTCATTCCTTGGTCATACTGGCTACTACTGATGCTTCATTGTGAATTTTTCCAAGATCATCAAGCTATTGGTAGAATTGACAAAGAAGGATGCATTGTTTGTCTAGACTCCTGCATGTGAAATAGCATTTCAAAAATTAAAGCAAAAGCTTATTGAAACCCCATTCTTCAAGCACCAGATTGGTCTAGACCATTTCATGTGATGACTGATGCATCAAATTATGCTTTAGGGGTAGTGCTTACATAAATGGATGATCAAAAACATCCATATTACATTCACTGCATAAGCTGAAGCATTGCAAGTGCACAACTGAACTACACCACCATAGAAAAGGAGTTGATGGAAATGGTGTTTGCCTTGGAGAAGTTCAGGCACTATGTGCTTAGCTACAAAGTTTTTGTGCACATAGATCGTAGCACCATTAGATTTCTAATGAACAAACCAGTGGTGAGCCCCCATGTCATATGGTGGCTCATGATTTTGTAGGAATTCGATCTCACGATGGTAGATCGTAACGGCGTGGGGAATGTGGTCACAAATCACTTATCGCTACTAAGATGGGACAATAAGGAGAAAGAGAGCCCTTTATTTGATCAATTCCCTGATGAATCTCTCCTTGCAGGTGCTATTAATGCATAAATGCCCGATGAACCAAAATGGTATGACATCATCCTTACTTATTTTCTTAAGCAAGAATTGCTACAAGGACTGGACACTAGAAAGAAATAACAGTTTCTTCACTAGGTTAAGCATTTCATGGAGATTAATGGAAACCTTTACAAAGTTTGTCCCAATGGCTTGGTACATTGGTGTGTCCCTAATATAGATCAATTGCACATTCTTTAGGATGCTCATGAAGGTCCTTGTGGGGGCCATTATGCTGGAAGACACATAGCCATAAAAATCCTAATGGAAAGGTATTATTAGCCAACAATCTTTAGGGATGCACACTAATTTATCTACACTTGTGATCATTGCTAGAGGGATGGTGGAATGACAGCTCAAATGGAGGGGCCACAACAATGGATACAACCTCTTGAGCCATTTGATATTTGGGGCATTGACTTTACGGATCCCATCACACATTTATCAAATGGAAAGGCATATATAATAGTTGTAGTTGACTATTTTACCAAGTGGGCAGAAGTAGAAGCCGTCATCGACTGTACATCTACCATTGCTACTCAATTTGTATAACAAAACATCGTGAACAGGTTTGGTGTACCTTGTGTGTTAATTTTTGATAATGCAACTCATTTTATAGCTGCCACTTTCCCGAAATTGATGTAGTGCTTGGGGGTTGAACATAAACTCACAACACCATATCACCCCCAAGCCAATGGTCAAGCTGAGGTCACTAATCGGGAAATTACAAAAATCTTAATGCGTACCATTAGCAAATATTGAAGGGATAGGAGCACTAAATTAAATAATTCCCTTTGGGCCTATCACTCCACATGGAATCTTTTCATAGGTTATTTTCCCTATGAGCTTGTGTACAGAAAACTACCAACATTGCCCATTCAATCTAAGCTCTGTACACTCTCTACAGCCTGTGACCTTGACCTAAATCTAAGTCTAGCATAGAAAGAACAATTGATGAACCTTAACATGCTAGATAAAAATTGGTTAATGGTCCTGTCATCCAATGAAATGCATAAGGCATTCAACAAGAAATTCCATGACCTCAAAATAAGAAAAGTCAAGTTTCAACTAGGAGACAAGGTTCTTTGTTGGAATCCTGCACATGTACCCAAATGAACTAAATTTCAAACATTATGGGAAGGACCTTACATCATAGATGAGACTTTTCCATCTAGGGCCATGATCATCTACAAACCTAAGAGTCCAAGTAAGAAATAATTAGTCAACATTCAACAAATAAAACCTTTCCATGAGCCCAAGCCAACAAACGCACCAAACACCTCATCAGATGGACAACCATGCTCAATATTTCGGATCTCTCCCTTCCAACTTAGTTATGGGGAAGATGGCCACCCATACTAACACCTTAGGTAGCTCCTCAGTTTTTGACTTTTTTGTTTTCCACATTTTTGATTCTACAACTTTTTGTTTTCATCTTCTTTGTTTTACATATTTGTATTTTTAAAGTTATTGATATTCTCTTAATTTTTGTTTTACACCATTGCTAATATATTCAATATCTATTTTCTACTCTTTTACTTTCTTTTATGGTTATGTTTGCTTGTGTTTGATGTGTTTCTCTACTTTTTTTGCTAATAAGCTGGCAGGTACAAGGGTAATGCACTACTCAATGGTGGTATGCTTCATTTGTAATTTGATTGTTGATGTCTAGTTTTTGACTTTGAATGTCATTATTGGTGACTGGGACATGGTTTCTTTTCATTTAATAGGTGGTGAGTCCACATCATCCACCCATCCACATACTCTATGGTTTTTCTTATTTTGGAAGCGTATAGTCTCTTCTTCATTAATGCAACTTTAATAAATTGGTGAATTGTGTAGTTTTCAGATTTGGAAAGGAATCAAAGGTTTGGATAGGGTGTGGCTTCAAAGGGATGCAGTATTCTTTGTGCTTTTCTATTTTCCGGTGTGTAGGAGTGTTCTCATAAGCTTCTCACCATTCCACATCATTTGACAATAGGAAGTTAAATAAGTCCTTGCATGGTGTGGTCCTCATCACAAAGAAAAAAAAAAGATGAGGATTCAAAGCACACCCATTAGACATAATAAATGCAAAAAATGCATGGGTCTTTGCATGGTGTGATTTCCATAAAAAAAACATGGGAATTCAAAGCACACCCCTTAGACCAAATAAAAGGGCTACAAGCACTAGTTATGAGACTTGTCTTGTTTCCTCTAACTAAGGCAATTTCTCACTTTCTACCTTCACTCCAATTTGGAATGATGGTTGTTTTGTGGGAGCATTATTGTGTCTTAGGGGATCGACTAGCCTTATAATGTCAATGCAAAGTCACTGAAAGTGGTTGGTTTTTATCTAGACTGAGGATGGATCCTACCAAGTCATTTAATCACAAACTCCATAAGGGATTGCATGTGACCATAATTAGGAACTTCATTCCACTCTCTTTGTCATCCATCTATGTTTTTCATGCCTCATCTCATTGCTAGTTTCATGTTTTGATTTAATGTTCTGGTTTGATGTGTCAAGTCTCTTAGTTAGTTACTTTTGGGTTTTTGTACTTAACTTTTCATAACCATTAATCATCCATGATGCCCATAGACTCCTTGGTTTCAAGTTATGCAAGGGCATAAAAGGCCTATGTCTACTTTAGGGGGGACCCACTTTCATATCCTTTGGCTTGGTTAATTTAAGTTCTTTATCCTTAGACATTGTTACAATTAAATTCTTTTTATTTGCTCCATCCAAGTCATCCAATTGTACACACCTTCACAACTTTTCATAATGAATGCCTTTTTATTTTTGTGAATACCATCTTTCTAGTATTCTTTGTATTAAGCTTTTTCTGAATTGTATGAATCGCTTCTCTTACTTAACCCATTTGTCAATCTTTGCACTAACAACATCAAGCAACCAATCTATCACAATCACAACTTGGCTAGATAAAATTATTGATGAGACAAGGTATTAATCAATTATCTATTGCACTATATATACTAATCCTTGGTTTTGTTGTGATTGTAGTGGAAAACATGGACTAGAAGCGGGACTGTCATCACCAGGGCAGATGCAACCATATTACTCATGGGAGATTGTTCATGACCATTGTATCTCTTCTACCTCTCCCTCATTCTTCTATTGCCAAGAGGGGTTGGATGTCCTTTGGATCCATTGGTGTTCTTTCATATTTTCATGAACACCTAATTTTGTACACAATTATAATATTGTATGCTTGGGCACTTTTGTATTTGTCTATTTTCTTTATGTCACTTTACATATCAGTCAAATAGGTTCACACCCCCTAATATATTTTGTAAAGGACTTGTTCCTCTTCTTTTGTACTTGAGGATGAGTTTTCATTCAGTCATGGGGGTATGATAAATCATGTTTTTCAATGCTCCAATATCAAGTACACGATATTGCGGCTCAAGATGCAATATCGTACATTCGATATCGTAGGGTTACTCACAGGTCTATAAATACAACATTGAGGTGCACAATTGGGAGTAAGTTTTTGGTAGTCAAGTAGGAAACTCTTGCAGTTTGTTCATTTGAGAGTTAGAATATTTTCCAAGTGCCCACAGCAGGAGGCCTAAGTGTGAAAAAATATTTATTCAAGCATTGATGTACCTGAACACACCATTGTGTTGGAAATAAAGATGAACTCTTTGATTCATCCTTGCAGCATTTGAGACTTTCTTTCTTATGCATTTATATTTCATGCAATTTACATAAACATTATTTATGCAGTAATTACCTTTGATTAATCAAGCAACTCATTAAGATACACAAGCATGACCCCTTTGATCATACGTGTGATGCTTGGTAGCTTAAAAACAATTAGTGTTTGATAGCCCAGTAGTGTTCGCACAAAGTTTAGGATGTGTTCGAGAAGTGGAAACGGTTACTTGTGTTAGGGTAGACTAGACTATAGTTTACTTAGCAATTAATCACTCTTACTTTTATCATTGTTCTAGGTGAGTAATTTGATAAAAACAAAAAAAATAATAAAAAATCTTATGCCTTAGTCACACTTAACTATACAATTGCATTCCACAAGTGGGACTGGAAAGACAATGGATGAACAACATGCACACATTATTTAGCTCTAGTGTACTTAGTAATTATAGTCTATAGAATTTGACTGGATCGCATGTGAATGCCTGTGATTCGTATGGTTGGACGTAGGGGTACCTTGTCACTCATCACTTTTGATATGCCAAAAGCTTAAAGAAAATGGAGAACAAAGAGTGTTTGTTATGGATGCTGTGTTTACAGGACATGAACAAGAACTCCACATAATGACTAAGGACTTAAGGAAAACAAGATCTACAATAAGTTGATAAAGTGAAGATCCTATGAGATAGCATGAGAACATGAACGAGCATGGAATGAAATAAGAAAAAGTACAAATCAAACAAGGATGCTCCAAGGATTGGGAAGAAGCCTAATTGATGAGAGGAAGCCTCAAGAACTAGAGCTCAAGAATTGAGGAGATGTCTCCATGCCATAGTAGGTGTCTTTACTGTAAAGAAAGAAATCATAGGAAGATGTCTCTCTGAAATAGTATATGTATTCATCAAAGAGTAGATATCTTCCTGGAGATGTCTCTTCAAAATTAGGGCAGATCTCAAGTAGACATCCCAACTTTGAAGGAGACGTCTACACTAGTCATTGGGTAGCTATTTCACAAATTCCAAGGCATTTTTGGAAAATTTGATGCTATAAAAAGACACTAAATTCTCAAAAATAATGCAAGAACTATTAACATCAAAGAAATCATTGTCATATCTATGCTATTATATTCTTGTCCTTCATTTTCACATCATTGGCTTGTTTGTATGCTGAGTTGAGCCTCAATGACAAGGAATTGTAATTGTAGTTACATTTTTTCCTTTCTTTTTACATTCTTTCTTATTTCCTTGTGGGGTTGATGTGCTTCTTGTGAGAAGGCATCTATATTGAGCTTGTCAGGATCTTGTGGGATTAAATGGTTTTGTAGCTTCAAAACACTCTAGAGTGAAGCTTAATTTGGTAAAGGTTGTGGAATCCTTAAAACCACATACTAAGCTTGTTGGGACCTTGCAGGGTTAAGTGGTTTTGTAGCAATGAAACACTTTGGTGCAGAGCTTAGTTCTTATATAGGGTGTGTTGTCCTTCAAATTACATTTTTGAAGAAACAAAGTCTAAAGGTGTGCAAAGATTCTACCCTTCGAGTGTGAAGGTACCCAAAGTTGGAAAACCATGTATTTTTGTATGGCAGGTGCAAATTTTAGTTGGGAACTTATTCATGCCCCCTTTCTAAGTTCTTGATCCTCAAGGGATAATTGAAGCTTGGTACTCTTACATTTATCTTTAACTATCAAGAGTGAACTATGAAGGGGATGTCCTACACAGAGCCACCTATGTTTGCTGGATTTGACTTTGCCTATTTGAAGGCAAGGATGCAAGCTTCTTTGAATCAATGGAGTTGGAGGTATGAGAGTCCATCCTTGAAGTCTATACATCACCTATTGATAGTGCAACAAAGGCCATCAAGCCAAGAAGCAAATGAATAACAGAAGAAAAAGATAAGATTACGTATGATTCCAAAGCAAAAAATTGTTTATATTATGCATTAAATAAGTTGGAATTTAATAGAATAGCTGGATGTAGAATTGCTAAGGAAATTTGGGAAACATTAGAAGTTATGTATGAGGGTACATCCATAGTTAAGCAATGTAAACTTCTAGTCTTGCAAAGTGAGTATGACAAACTCAAAATGAGAGAAGGTGAGAAGATAAAAAATTATTTCTCTAGGGCCAATGATCTAGTTGTAGCATTTAGGGGTACAAGCAAGGACTTTCCTGAAAGTGATGTAATAATAAAAATAATTAGGACACTCCAATTGGAATTTAGACCTAAGGTTACAACTATGAAAGAGATTAGAGATTTTTCAGTTCTAAAATTTGAGGAGCTCCAAAGTGCTCTTATTACTTATGAAATGAATCTCATAAGTGAAAGGGCAATAAAAGAAAATCCCATTGCCTTGAAATTGGAATCCAAAGAGAAGAACCTAGAAGATTAAGAGTTGAACAATCAAGAAGAAATTTCCCTTCTATCAAGAAGGCTTCAAAGGATTTTAGCCAAAAAGGGTAAGAGGTTCTATCAACAAGAACCCAACGAATCCAACACCAAAGGTAAGGACACATGTAAGAATTTTTCAATCTCTAATTTTGATTCTTTTTCAATAGAATGTTGGATATGTGGGGGAAGAGACCATGTGGCCTCCAAATATCCTAGCAATGGTAGGTTACAACAAAAATAAAAGACTAATGTGGATATGAAAAAGACAAACTTCTACACTAGATGGGATGATGGAGAGACAAGTGAAGAAGAAGTGGATAACACCACAAAATATTCTCAGCTTATTTGCATGGTCCTTATAAATGAAACTTCATCAAAAATTTTTGATATAAAAAGAGGTAAGTATGATGAAAAGTATAGTGAATTATGTGAGGAAATTCTTATATTACATTATTTACTTAAGAAGGTAAAGAAAAATATGAATATAAAATTTTCTAAAATTCATACCTTATCTTCCAAATTAAAAGAAGAAATCTCAGACATAAAGGCTAAGATTCAACCACTAACCCCTGTAGATGAAAAGGAATGCAGGGATTTTGAAGAAGAAGTGGTCAATGAAAATTAGCCTAGGAGTAAAGATTTGGAAGAAACCCCACAAAAGGATACAAGCTCTAGCTCAAGTGAAATTAGGTTTGATAACTCTATTCATGGGGAGAACACCTCATTTGTTTGTAAAAATTGAGAAATTAAACAAGATTTTGGTTATCCTCATGTTGGTCAAAATAGCATTGATGCTTGGTCTTGCCAAAAGGTTCTTAGTAACAATATTTTGTAGGAAACAACAACTTGAAATGAAGATGAGTGGGAAATTGGAAAATTCCTTAAAAGGATGGATGATAGAGAAGATGATAAAAAACTCTCTTATCATGAAGAACATGAACAAGTTTGCTCATCATACAAAAGAGTTGATGAAAGAAATTTGAAGGGTAAGGAGGTACTCCATGATAGAGGACCTCATCTCAAACTTCATTAGTTTTTTTCATCTCAAATGTAAGTAAGATAAGCCATTGTAAGTTTCTATTTTCTTACTTGCTAGTTAAAATTTTGGTCTATCCTTGAATAGTTTATAAATTATCTTTGTGAAACATATATCTCTATCCTTAGGGAAGAAGATCAAAATATTCTATCTCGCATGCTTAAACTTTTTAGTTGCACACATGTCATTAAAAAGGCTTATTCTTGTAGAAAAATAGAATCTAAGAATCTATAATGGAGTTGTATCCTTGTTTATCATAAGATGGCGCTAATTTGAACAAGTTTCATAGAAAAATGATAAGGAAAGGAACTTTTTTTATATGTGCTTACTAAGTTTTCTCTTCCTACAAATCTTGATGGATTACATAATATTTTTATCAAGCAAGATTATGAAAATTTAGATTAAAATTTTGAAAATGTTAAATAATAAATAAGCACATATGTAGGGGGACCTTGGACCTCATGAACTATTATGAAGAATCCATACTTGGAAGTCTATGAAGATATTCTCAAAGACATAAGTCTTAGGATGGAAAAAAAAAGGTATATTCATATGATATTAATCAAAGATAAAAGAGAAAATTTTTCCATAATCTTTAAAAGTTCTATTACCTAAGATTGATCATCAATTGTTTTATAGACATCTATTGAAAGTATGGAGTTTAGTATGATATGTGTTGCTTTGACCTTTCTTGTGAGCAAATTGATCTAATTCTTGAAGGTTGCATATGTATTTACTCTCTTGCCATGAAATTACTAAGCCTTTGTTGATGTCTCTTGCTGTGGAATAGGATATTGGGGGATTATAGAATCATGAGTTATTAGTTAAAAAGACAGGTTACATATTTCTAAATGCTTAAACTTTGGATTTTAGCCTATGGTTTAAATACTCTTGAATATTAATTAAAAGGCTTGGCTTAGTCATGTTTGGACTTGTTGTGACTCAGTAATTTTAGCTATGTGAATAGATAAAGGAGAGCTCTTAATGGAAATTGGTTTGTCATCATTAGCCCTATGCAATCAATGCTAAGAGATGTGTGCTTTTTAACTAATTTTTCTTCCTTAGCAAAATGTTTGTATATCCTCCTTCAGTACTTATGCCCCCAATTCTAAAATGAAGTAAGGACTTACATGTCTAGTATGAAGGTCTCTTAACAAGTTTTGAAAATAAATAGATAATATACCTCAAACCTTTCCTAAGATACATGTGATCAAAGAAATTACTTTATCCTAACACTAATATATTGTTTATGAAATTTTGGTGCTTATGAAAATATATTTTGATATTTCTTATAAGATCTCTCTTTGATGAAAACTATGCATTCTTTGATCTATCTTATTACTAGTTGTCTAGCTCCACTTCTTTTTGATGATGTTCAAAAAGGAGGAGAATTTTCAATTTGATTGAGCATTTGTAATTTCATTTATGCTATTATGAATATCATTTGTGTTTGTAATTAAAATTGACTTATAATATGATTACATATGATCTGACTATGATTTTATAAATTGAGCATCATTAGGATTTGGTGGATATGTTTGAACTAGTGTCATGAGAAATATTATTTTGTTAAATAATATTATGGATAAACTTGATGAAAACTAATCTTACTTTATGATGGTATCAATGATTATCCTTCTGATGTTATAATGGTAATAATACTCTTATTCCTAGGTTCTTGGTCATAAATGTCCTCATTCAAATCACAAATATTCTTACTGAATTAAGTAGAGTACAATAGTAAGGAAGTATCTTCTTTAGCTCAATGGATTTTTGGACCTAATAACCCATTTTTTAAAGTTTTGGACATCACCAAAAAGGGGGAGATTGTTGACCTTTTGGTATGTCAAAACCTTATTGTGGAGAATAAGAACTCCACATAAGGACTAAGGATTGAAGGAAAAAGAGACCTACAATAAGTTGATAAGGTGAAGATCCTTTGAGGTAGCATGAGAACATGAATGAGCATGGATTGAAACAAGAAAAAATACAAATCAAATGAAGATGCTTCAAGGATTGAGAAGAAACCTAACTGATGAGAGGAAGCCTTAGGAACTAGAGCTGAAGAATTGATTAGATGTCTCCTGCCATAGTAGATGTTTTTGCCACAATGAAAGAAATTATAGGAAGACGTCTCCTTGAAATAGTAGATGTCTTCATCAAAGAGTAGATGTCTTCCTAGAGATGTTCCACTTCAAAAAGAGATGTCTCTCCAAAATTGAGGTAGATCTTAGGTAGACATCCAAACTACAAAGGAGACATTTATACTAGTCATTGGGTGGTTGTTGCAAGAATTCCAAGGTGTTTTTGGAAACTTTGATGCTATAAGAAGATACCAGATTCTTAGAAAAAATGAAAGCATTGTTAACATCAAAGCAATCGTTGTCATATCTATGCTATTGTATTCTTGTCCTTCATTGTCACATCATTTTTGTGTTTGTATGTTAAGTTGAGCCTTAATGACAAGGTCTTGTAATTGTAGTTACACTTTTCCTTACTTTTTACATTCTTTCTTGTTGCCCTATGGGGTTGATGTGCTTCTTGTAAGAAGGCATCTATATTGAACTTGTTGAGATCTTGTGGGATTGAGTGGTTTCGTAGTGTTAAAACACTTTAGAGTGGAGCTAAATTTTGTAAAGCTTGTGGGATTCTTAAAACCACATATTGAACTTGTTGGAACATTTTGGGGTTGAGTGGTTTTGCAATGAAAAAACACACCGATGCGAAGCTCAGTGCTTGTATAGGGTGTGGTGCTCTTCAAATCACATTTTAAAAGAAACAAGGTCCAAAGGTATGTAAGGATTCTACCCTTGAAGTGTGAAGGTACCTAAAGTTGGGGAGCCATGTAAAGTTTGTGTTTTTATGTGGCATGTGCAAATTTTAATTGGGAACTTATTCATCCTCCTTTCTAAGTTCTCAATGCTCAATATACCCTTGGGAAACAACTAATGAATTTCAAAAAAAGAAGAAGATGAGGACTATGAAAATGCCTTTGATAGGTTTAAGAGAGTTTGTCTTAAAAATATCAATCATGGATTTTCATCCAATAAATCAATCCAAATATTTATAGAAGGGTTGTTGCCATATTGTAGATAAAATGTAGACTTTTCTTATGAGGGAAACATTCTAAATGTCACACTAGAAGAAGGTTGGAGAATTATTGATTCCTTAGTAGTTCAAAGCCATGCAAGGTATAATCCATCAAACTTAGCAACTAAATAAGAAAGGTGATTAAATAACTAAATTAATTAAGAAGCAATCCCACATTGCCTAGGAAGAATTTTTTAATCTTTGATGAGTTTCATTCTACTAATTACATTGATGAAACCTCATCGATGCGGCCTTATTATCTAGGCCTTGTCAATGAGGCCTAGTTGATGCATCATATCATGTGTCAACATGGCCCCATCGACATAGTGCCTATGGTCAACTATAAATACATGCTTGCATCTACATTTATGGCATAATTAGAGATTATAGTTGTAGCAGAGCTCTTGCATTTTTTCCATTCGAAAGTTAGAATTTTTTCTTTGAGTGCTCACAGTAGGAGACATTGAGTGTACAGATCTTTATTCGAGCATTGTTGTACCTGAGCATGACAATGTGTGCAGCAATAAAGACGAGCTTTTTGATAAACCTTGCAGCACTTTGGATATATTAGCTATTTCATTTATGCATTCAATGTTTTTAGTTATTTGTTAAATGTTTTCAATTATCTTGAAAATATTTTTTAGCAATTAAGTTAATGAAGTAATTAAGCTAGATAGATTAAATACATAAGTATGACTACTTCGAGCATAACACATATTCGCTTGGTAATCCTAGTAGTGTTATTGCTTGGTACACCCAGTAGCATAGTGCTTGGTCACCCAATAGTGGATACATGGGTTCAAGAAGTGTATGGAAAGTGGGATCAAATGCTTATGTTAGGATTAGTTAAATGCTAGTTAATTAATTAATTTAGATTAGTTAATAAAATTCCTTTTATCTACATTTCAAGCACCAAACTATAAAACATAAAATGATAAAAATTGGATGCCTTAGTTACACTTAACCATACCAACAAACGTCTAGTGCTAGATTGACCTTAAGGCTAGATTCACTTGCTAAAGGACTAGTGCACTAGAAATGATAAAGTCTACAAAATTCAATTGGACTGTGCATGAATGTTTTGTGATTCATATGGTTGGGCATAGGGGCATCTCGTCACTCATCATTGGCATCATTGCTAGGGACTTTGTTTGTAAAATGTGAGCTATTTAGGTTTAAGTGAATGCCATTAATATCATTGTATAAACTTCAAGGTTAGCATCATTTCCAATATACATAGAATCATAAAAGAACACTAATAATTTTACCTTGTTTTGTAAAATGTCTTCTTCTTCTCGCAAGAATAAAACTAGTCCCATAAGAATCCAAGGTAGTATACACTCATCTAGATGAGTTTCTGTCAAACTTTACCTTCATCTACATTAGGATGAATAGCTGCGATGGTGGGATATGGAGGGAAAGATCATCTTGCCCCTTGATTGATCTATGCTTGGGATGCTATTCAAGACCCTTAAGAAGTTGGGCATAACAAATCTTCATGAAAAATACATTGTGGATGGATATGACACTTGAAACTACTATCCTACTGAATCATAATGCAAACAAGATCAACATCATGAGAAACTTCATGAAGCTATAAAGGGGAAACATTACACTAATCCCTTGTTCCTACCAAATCATGATGACATTGAGGATCCTCCTATTGAAGCTTCTCAACATGAAGATTCTCCACCCCTTGCTATTGATGATGATGGTGTGAACCTGACCTTGTGATCAACTATTCATAAATTGGGTTCAAGAAAAAGTGGTAGCCAAGGTAGGGACTTAGGCAAGAATCATAATAACAAGGGATCTAAGGATGATGATCATAACAAGTGTAAGAGTGGTGGCAAACACTGTGGTGGTGGTGGTGGTGATCCACCTTCCTCTTCATCCTTGTCATATAATTCTAAACATTCCTCTTCATCTGATAGTTCTCATGGAAGCCATTGTTGAAACAACCATAATGAAGGTGATCATTAAGATAACAATGATCATGAAGGCCAGCAAAACTAAAGGGGTGGCTAGAACCATCATCAGTGTCATTGATGCAATTATGATGATGAACTACTATTAGCAACTCAAAGTACGCTCAATGTTGCAGAGGCTATGAAAATCCTAAGTAGGCATATGAAGGATAGTTAAATTAAGCATTTAGACATGAATAATATCCCAAAATTAAAGGGGAATACAATTATGGTCTACAAACACATATACAAGCCTTCAAAGATGGTTGTGCCTTACAAAACATAGAGAATGAGTGGCAGAAACTCAAGCTTTTCCCAAGGACATTCATCAATGAAGTTGAAAGTTGGTATCGGTCCTTTAGAGTTAGAATCTATACATAGATGGAGTACCATGTTAGAACTATTCAATGACAAATATTAGACATACTCTAGAGTGTCTAATTTGAGAAGGCAAATCCAAGGCTAGAAACAAGGAGCATATGAACCCTTGAATGCCACCATGGATTGATACTATTTACTTCTACATTGATGCCATGGCCATGGTTATTCTTAGAGGGAACAACTTTGTCACATCATAGATGGGCTTAGAGCAGAAACAAGAAGAACCCTTGAGGTGTATGCCCAAGGAAGATTGTCTGAATTGAGATCTCATTAGATTTAGAGGCTAATTGAGTAGGTAGCAAAAGAAGAAGGTGAGCTACGAAAAAGGGAAAGTGCTGAAGAGTGTAATAGGGATCCCTTCATTAGGAAATGAGAGGTCTAATTTTGTGATGAGGAGCAATCACCACTTAATGAATGGTGAATAGGAAGGCCTTGCCCATCCAAAAATCTATTTTCAATATTTTAGCCATTGTTGACAAGTTATGGGACTCTTTGGATGAGAAATTTCAAGCTACCTTGAAGATTGCTAAAGAATCCAAAAAGAAAAATAGTAATTATTATTGTAGAAGGTGAAAAGAAGTTGAACATGCCTACCAAAGAGGTAAGGGCAAAGTTGCTGCAGTAAAGGAAGTTGTGGAGTTTGACTCTGATGATGAAACTGAATGTGACATTTGCCAATATGAACATCCAAAGGGATGTTGCCCTATAGTGTCACACTTACAAGAGTCTAGAGTGTATGCATTGAATCCTTGCCTAGCATGCAGGTAAGCTCCAAGATGATTGCCTTACCCTGAAGGTAATCCAAGATAGTTCCACCAACAACAACAAGCTTACTACCCAAGTGGAACTCCTCAACAACCTTATAAACAATACCAATAGTGGTACCAATCACAATCATGGGGAGTGCCACCACCAAGGAAGCAATACCCTTATAGGCAACTAGATCCATATAGGTACTATGTTCAGCAACCCATCTCCCCTAGAAGTTCTGCAAGTCATACATTATTCTAGCATCACTATTACCCTCTAGAGTATCACCAAACACATTCACCATCTACTTGAGGGAAAAACCCATATCCATATGCATATCATCCTTTGCATCCCTCTGCACATACACCTTTATCTTCAATCCAATTACCTTCTACTTCATCCATGTAGGGTAAGATTCCTCTGCAGCCACAATAATGAAATGCTATGAGGGCTGTACACTCACAACTAGTTTTTCATCCAAGTGGCCTGGATAATTGATCAAGGAAAAAACCTTTCTTCTAGCCCAGTAGTCCTCTTTAGCCCTCACAATCTAGTCTAATTTATTGCCTTTCATCTCTAGCATCTGCATCCTTTGCATCAAATACCTTTGAGTGCCCTTCAAACTAAGTGCCACTTAGGATCCACATTGTAATTTTAATTCATACTATTTCTAACTAGATCAAGGCTGGAAATCTTCCTACAAAAAGATTTGACCAGGGAAGTCTAGTCATTTATCTATAGATCATTAAAGAAGAGTCATGTAAGGCTATTCTTGACTTTGCATTTGGAGTTAACCTCATCTCCCATGACATGTACAAGGCCTGGAACTTACCATCTCTTAAGAAGAGCAACATTTGTTTAGAATTTGCAAATTAGTCAATTACTATCCCTTTTAAATTAGTAGAGGACATTGTAACCATAGTTTGTGGGTGATCGAATATCCTACTAATTTTCTAATGATCAAGGTGGACAACTATAAAAATGATTTTCCCATCATCATGGGAAGGGCTTGTTTAAGCATCGTTGATGTAAGAATGGGTATAAGGGATCTATCCTTAGAAATATCTAAGGAAAATGAGCTAGGAAAAATTGCGAAGAAGCATATTCTATGTATCGCGTATAGTGATAATGGGTGCAATTTCATGCAAAAGATTTGATCCATCAAGAGCACATACATTAAGGCATGTACTTAGTGTGTGCAAGAGTTCAATATTTAAAGGTGTTTGTATGCAGTAGCCATAAAGCAAGAGGGCACCCAGTGGCTAATAGCTAATCCAGATAGCAGCAAAATCTAAATGGAGCCAACTGAGAGCTTAACATGTGCATATGTTGAAAGCATGGAAAAAATTGAGCAAGTTCATTCCCAACTCTCTGATGAAGATGAAGATACCTATTGGGGAGAGTTGGAAATCCCTGATCACTTCAAGTAGGAGCCCTTAGAACTAGAAACTTTATCAGTTGGTATGGAGTATGCATTTTAAAGAATGCTAAAATAGTCATCATTAATGCCAAACTTGCTCCTAAGTAGAAAGAAAAGTTTTTGAAAGTGGTGAATAAATGGTCAGCAACCTTGGTCATATCAAGAGCTAACAGGAATCGATCTAGGGATATGCTAGCATTGCATCTACATTGATCCAACCATGAAGCCTAGAAGGTAGCTGCAGAGGTGGCTAAACCCCAAATTAAAGTAAATCGTCAAGGAGGAGATAGAGCAACTCCTTAAGGTAGGGTTCATCTATCCAATTGTAGATAGTGAGTGGGTTAGTCCACTGGTAATTCTATCGAAGAAGGATGACAAATGATGGGTTTGCATTAACTTTAGATTGTTGAATATGGTAACATTTAAAGATCACTTTCCTTTGCCATTTGTAGATAAAGTGTTAGAACCATATTTAGGCATTGTTATTATAGCTTTTTGAATGGTTATAGTTGCTATAACCAAATCCAAATTGCACCCAAAGATTAGGCTAGGACAACATTCACAAGCCCTTAGGGGACTTTTTCATATTGTAAGATGTCATTTTGTTTGTGTAATGCCCTTGCAACATTTTAACACTTGGTCCTTAGTATCTTTCAATAGAAGATTAGTAGCAGTGTTGAAGTCTTCATGGATGACTTTTCTACCTATTGAGCTACCTTTGAGCAAGCCTTAGACCAACTTGAGCAAATAATAAAAAGATGTGTAGAGACAAACCTACAGCTCAATTGGCAAAAGAGCCATCTCATGGTCCAAGAAGGCATTGTGCTTGGGTAGCGAATTTCATAGAAAGGATTGAGGTAGACCAAAGAAAAAAAATGAGGGTCATATAAGGAATAACACGCTAACCAGAGACCATTAAAGATGTTTAGTCATTCCTTAGACACACTGCTACTACTAGCGATTCCTAGAGAATTTCTATAAGATTGTAAAGCCATTGGTAGAGCTTACAAAGAAAGATGCACCTTTCATTTAGACCAAGGAATGTGAACATGTGTTTCAACAATTAAAGGAGAAACTTATAGAAACACCAATCCTACAAGTACTAGACTAGTCTAGACCATTCCATATCCTAATAGATACATCTAACTATGCTTTGGGAGTAGTGCTCATGCAAATGAATGATAAGAAACATCCATACTACATCCACTACATGAGTCAAAGCATTGTGGGAGCATAGTTAAATTACACCACCATAGAGAAAGAGTTAATGGTAGTGGTGTATGCACTGGAAAAGTTTAGGCACTATGTGCTTGGTTACAAAGTATTTATGCATACGGACCACATTGCAATTCTCTTCTTCATGAATAAGTCGATGGTGAGCCCTTGTGTCATATGGTGGCTTGTGATCTTGTAGGAATTTGATCGCACTATGGTAACTCAAAAAGGGACCGATTATGTGGTTGCTGACCACCTCTATCACTTAAGATGGGATAATAAAGAGGTGGAGAAACTACTCTCTAATCAGTTTCTAGATGAACTCCTCTTTATAGGAGAAATAAGTGAACAAACTTCTCACTCAAGAGATGTCACAAGAATTGGATTTTAGGAAAAGAAACAATTTCTTCATTGGGCCAAATACTTTACGGAAATCAATGGACACCTTTACAAGGTGTGTGTCGATGGCTTAATTCGTTGGTGTGTCCTTAAGAAAGATCAATTGCACATTCTCAAAGATGCTTGCGAAGGACCTCGTAGAGGCCACTATGTAGGGAGACGCATGTCCTTAAAAATCTTGATGGTAGGATACTATTGGCCTACAATCTTTAGGGATGCCCAATACTTGTTCAAGTATTGTAAACATTGTGAACGAGATAGGAGGATGAAAAATCACATGGAAGATCCTCAATAGTGGATTTAACCACTGGAGCCTTTTGACATACGAGGTGTTGACTTCATGGATCCCATCACATCCATGTCCAATGGGAAGGCATATATTATAGTAGCAGTTGACTATTACACAAAATGGATAGAAGAGGTAGCCATTACTGATTGTACATCATCCACTGCTATCAAATTTATATAACAAAATATTGTGAATAGGTTTGGGGTGCCATGTTCACTAATTTTAATAATGGAACTCANTTTTCTAAATGTGGCACCTATGAAATGAGTTCCATTATTAAAATTAGTGAACATGGCACCCCAAACCTATTCACAATATTTTGT